>OZ026616.1:17248412-17458412 GCA_964020975.1 Hermodice carunculata | reverse complement strand
CGAACATGGTAAACGCACAATACATTCCTTTAAAAAGGTACATTTCAGAAAAAGGTGTGAATTTTACCTTCAGTTAGGCCTATTATCCTGTTGTCTCAGTCATACCACACAGGTCTATATTACGCTGCCAAAAATGGCAAACGCACAATACATTCCTTAAAACATATACATTCCGGAAAAAAAAGTGTGAATCTTACCTTCAGTTAGGCCTATTATCCTGTTGTCTGAGTTATACCAGGTCTATTTTCTGTGTCAAACTCTTTCAGTTTTCAGTTATACGGCAAAATTTCTTCCCCTCCCCCCCCCCCCCCCCCCCCAAAATGTCGAGGGTGCCTGTGTCCCAAATCACTGCATGTGAGCATATTTTATCAAAGAGAAATAATTGATACCGGTACCTTTCGTGACAACCACGGACAACCATAGTTACCAAGCTGTTTTCCTAATTTAGTTTCAGGATGGTTTTTGTGATAGCAGATGCACAGATGGAACAAAAACAGATGGAACAGTGCCACGTGTAGTTCTGGACATAAAAAATCGAACCTCTCTGCTTCCCATATGCAACCCAGTCACTGTCTAAAGATGTACATCTAAACCTGTAATTTTTACACAAGCTGGACATATGTGTTGTTGGAGGAACGGCAAAATAACAACTGATTTTTGAGTCAAGAATAAATTTTGAATAGATAATAATGATAATAACTATCATGATCAGCGTCATCATTGGTATTAGTACCTTTAAAATCTATATATATTTTTATTGACATATTGTCGGACATTTGGCAGGATGATGGAAGAAAGTCAAACAAAACTAAAAGCCACGCACTGTCCTTAAAAAATGTTGATTTTCTACATCCAATATTTACAGTTTCCATGCAAAATTTCAACCTGCCACCAGATGTCACTTTGCGTTTTAACCCTTTCTTCCCATCAACTATCAACAATCAAAGCAGGAGAGTTTGTAGAATACCTATATCTTTTTTTCTTTTGAAAAAATAAATGAATATCAAAGTAACGTTTTATATTTTGTTTGTCCCCTTTATTTGCTAAATATTTATGCAAAAATAGATTTACTTTAATTAACTTAGACAAGGAAAACTGTGTGCACTCCTTGTCTAAGCATTTCGGTCATATTATATGAGGTTGAGTGTTTGCAAGAAGTTCGGGAAAATGTTGATGATGGCCATAAACGGGGGGGGGGGGGTTAAATCTTTGGTCATTTTGGATATAGATAAAAATGTTGACAATTAGGGACGGCCCTTACTGTAAGGGTAATCTATTGTTTTAGACTGTCATATGACACATGGGCAATTGTAGGAATTTGAAGCAAAACGCGCTAGCAACCGCGAGTGAGCCCTAATTATAAACAGTCCTATTTATTATGTCTGTGTACTAACACATATATTCTGTTTTTGCTAGAGTTCTTTCTTTCTTCGTTACTACCAAACTTGTTCCCCAGTTATCTCGAACACTATTACACTCAGAAACTTCAAACTTGGCCTGGTTATAAGTCTATACGTGAATTTGTACCTTTAAATAAAAATGAGAAATTATATTGAAGATAATGAAGATTAGGAGCATTTAAAATTTTAAATCTTGAATATCTCCAAAACTATTAAAGGTGCAGATAACCCATCCAATTTCAATTTATAGGTTTGTAACACTGCACATTTTTTGTAATATACTTGTGACCTCCAAAAGTCAAAAGTCAAATTCATTTGGACCTTTAATGTTTTCATCCAGCCCTAACTCTGTCAACTTTCATCCAATTTTGACCATGTTGAACCCAAAATTGTAGGTATTGAAACACTGCATATTTTTTGTAATTTACATGTAACCACTAAAGGTCAAACGTCAAGGTCATTTGTACCTTTGAAAATTTCCTCTAAGCATAACTGTGTCAACTTTCATCCGATTTTGACCATGTTGGACCCAAGTTGTAGGTATTGCAACACTGTATATTTTTGTGATTGATATGCAACATCTAAAGGTCAAAGGTCAAGGTCGTTTGGACCTTTGAAAGTTTCATCTAGCCATAACTTGGTCAATACTCATCTGATTTGGTTCATATTGGGCTTAAATTGTAATTATTGAAACACTGCATATTTTTGTAATTTACATGTGACCTCTAAAGGTGAAAGGTCAAGGTCATTTGGACCTTCGAAAGTTTCCTCCAGCCATAAATTGGTCAATTTGCATCCATTTTAATCATGTTGGACTCAACTTGTAAGTATTGCAACACTGCATAATTTTGTAATAGCATGTAACCTCCAAAGGTCAAAAGGTCAAGGTCATCTGGACCTTTGAAAGTTTCATGTAGCCATAACTTGGTCAATTTTCAGTGATTTTGGTTCATGTTGCTTTAATTGTAGATGTTGTAACACTGTGTATATTTGTAATTTACATTTGACCTCTAAATGTCAAAGGTCAAGATCATTTGGACCTTCGAAAGTTTCCTCCTGTCATAACTTGGTCAATTTGCACCCAATTTTAATCATGTTGGACTCAACTTGCAGGTATTGCAACACTGCATATTTTTCTAATTAACATGTAACCTCTCATGATCAAAGGTCAATGTCCTTTGTGACCTTTGAGAGTTTCATTTAGCTATAACTTTTGATGTTCATCTTCATGTTGGGCGTAAATTGTAGATATTGTAACATTGTACATTTTTGTGACACGTCTAATATATTACTGATTTTAAAACAGGTCAAATGCAGAGATATGGGCAATTTTTGGTGTCTGCCTCTTTCCCCGGCCCTTTCCAAGAATTAATTTCTGATATAACAATAGTTACATGTAATATAAAGACACTAAATACAAAGTGCCCATTCGGAGCACCAAGACAGGATCGATTCAAGGTTTGAATATTTGTATACTATGGGTGTGCACCCTCGAAGGGAGCATACTGTGATGTGTGAAATTTGTCATGGTGGGCTGCAACAAAACGGGGCCTATCTCTCTCTCCATCCATCTATCCATCGCTCTCTCTCTCTCTATCCTTCCATCCATCCATCCATCTATCTATCTATCTATCTATCTATCTATCTATCTATCTATCTATCTATCTATCCGTCTGACTGTCTGTCTGTCTATGGTTCTATCGTGTGTTAAATGATGGGTTTGGTGCATTCTGATCCTTCTTATTTTACGACCCTCTTTTCATTCTGCCCCATTAAGAAAAAATCTTGTTTATTATCAGCATCTGCCCCTTTATTTCTGGTAGCCCCTATTTTCCCCAATATTTGGTAATAGTTGGCATTGGCTCATGATGTAATACACTGACAATGTTGGAATTGACAGAAGGCCTACAGGCGTGCATTTATGACGCTTGACACAATGGATTTGAACGCTATAAGTCCATGGGTCGGGGTCTTTAATATTAATTTAGCTCCATCCAGAGTATGACGCTTGCCTTGGTCGACTAAGTGGTATAGGCCTACGTTATGTCACAATATTTTCTATATTCCCCTTCACTCATCGCTTGTAGTCTCCTACCCCAGCCACCCCACCCCACCCCCACCCCCAAAAAACTTAATTGTTCTCTCAGGACGCTTGAGAACTTTGCATGTTTAACTGATCTTCTCAAGACATGGGAGCACTTTGAATGTTGATTGTTCTCTCATGACTCTGTGTGCACAAAGTGAATTTTAGAGGACATTCTACCACAATACCAAAATTCTTTTTTATTATATAATTATTGTAAGAGAAAATTCCCAGGGTATTAATGTTGCAATAACACTGCAGCCAACAATATAGTTCATACATGATGTCTAATACATAGAACATTTAAAACTGAAACCAAATTGGTAAAAGTCATTTGAACTTAGATCAGTTTTAATTTGTTTGTGCTTCCAAAAATTGTGACTCAGTACTGTAAAAAAAAACTGCAAGGAGAGAGTGAAGTAAAAGTTACAGTAACCCCGAAACTAGTCCGTATACTGCATATGAAACTTTGCTGTACATGTTGATAAGCAGTGGTAGAAAGTTTTTTGCCTACCCCACAGTTTATCAGCTTATAGATTAGAGTTTGTCGCCATACAGTATCAAAAGCTGCTTTAAAATACACAAAGAAAACAGATAGGTATTCCCTTGGTCACTTATTAATGTATTTATCAATGATAGGATATAAGAATATGGTCTGCGAATTCACTACTGGGCCTAACGCCAATTTGATTTGGTGGGATACAGTTGTTTTCTTCTGTGAAGTCTGTAAGCCTGTTGTTAAGAATACCACAAAGTAATTTACACAGATTATTCGACACGGTAATCCCTCTATAGATTTCTGGACAGTTGAAGCTGCCTTTTTTATGAGCAGGGATTAATTATCAAGTTGACTCTCTACGACTGAGGGAATGTTCCACTATTAGAAACTTTATAAAACAAGAGAGTTAAAACTGGCAGTAATCCTCGTGCACTACTTTTTAATCATTTTATTTTGGATCCCATCAGGCCCAGCTGATTTGGCAAATATGTCAGCTTGATAACCCTTGCATCTACTCTTTTGATGACTCTAATCCATTTTTAATACGAAGGTGAGTCTTTTCGGAACATAAAATGTATTTCTTCCCTTTCCAAACATGTTACCGTTTTGTTTGTTTGGGGTTTTTCGTTTGTTTATTCATTTTTCTGTCTTTTTTATTTTCTATTTGTATTTATTTTTTACCTGTCAGTTGCATGTTGGGAACACTTCCTAGTAAAGCGACCTCTCCGCTCCCTCCTCTGCCCCCCCCCCCCCCCATACCAGAAAGCATGCTTTTGAAACTTAGGATTTCCCAGTTGGGATCAAGCCTTACATACATACATACATACATACATACATACATACATACATACATACATACATACATACATACATACATGTTTGTTTTATGCTTGCAGGACGTAACTCATTTCATCAAACATTTGCAAAATCTGAACATTGAACTGAATCTATTTCCAGTTTGGCCACAGAAGGGCACTGAGCTGCACACCTGTGCTGGAGCCAGACAGACAGACAGACAGAGCACTGTATGCCACAGTTGTATGTTACTTCACCACTCCCTCTTGGTTGATAAACTGGAGGTAACTCAAAAAGACAATGCCTTTTGTTTTTAATATATATATATATATATATATATGTATATATATATATATATATATATATACATTAAAAACATATATATATATATATGATTTAGAATTTTATTATTTAATCATTTTTATTTGGCCATTTCTGACCGTGTATGCCATGAATGTTCTGTTGACCAGGACCTGACTCGACAGGCCCGTAGCCATGACTTTGATTGGAGGGGTGGGGGGGTCTCCATTCCAAAATTTTAGACCTTTTCGCTTTACTGGCTTACCATACTCTAATGTTACAAATTCATTGAAACATGTGCCTGCATGTGTGCTGCATCATGTCATGCAAATATACATAGCGTAAACACCTTTATATTTACATGTATTTGCAATAAGCCCTACTGGCCGAAAAAAAAGCTGAGTCTCTGCATACACACATACATG
Source organism: Hermodice carunculata (assembly GCA_964020975.1). Lineage (NCBI taxonomy): Eukaryota > Metazoa > Annelida > Polychaeta > Eunicida > Amphinomidae > Hermodice > Hermodice carunculata. Next base: position 17,452,910 of record OZ026616.1, on the reverse strand, counting down.
TATATATATATGCACCGGTCCTGTATTCTCTCTCTCTCTCTCTCTCTCTCTCTCTCTCTCTCTCTCTCTCTCTCTCTCTCTCTCTCTCTCTCTCTCTCTCTCTCTCTCTCTCTCTCTCTCTCTCTCTCTCTCTCTCTCTCTCTCTCTCTCTCCATATATCTATATCTATATCTATCTATCTATCTATCTATCTATCTATCTATCTATCTATATATATATATATATATATATATATATATGTATATATATATAATATGGGTGCACGGTTGGCCGAGCTGCAACATGCTTGCCTTCCACCTCTGCGGCCCGGGTGCGATTCACGGCCGGGGAAGCATGTGGAAAGAGTTCCTTTATACTTATACTTTCATAGTTGTAAATTGACTGAAGTATTGGCCCTTTCTATATATATAGCTTATTTCTCATTAAAATCTTTACAGATCATCTTATACCCCCCACATATATTATGCGATATTATTCTATGTTGAGGGTAAATTATCATTTTCTTGAGTGAAATTAAAAAGTAGTACTCACTGTAGAGCACAGGACCTAAACATTGCCAGAACTTATAGAAGTTAATTGTTACGCGCCTGGATCAGTGATGTGATGCATTGACATTTACACAAAATCAAATGTGCCATGTTTGATTATGCGTCGCGCGTGACGTAGAATAATTGCGACAAACTTAAACAACCACGACACACCAGTTCGCCGTTGAAAGTAGGCACAGGGCATATTTTTTGCTATGAATACCCAATTAAACATAGAATAAACAAAATCTTAAATGGCTGGAGAGTGAGTTACTATTTTTCTCTTACGAGGGATCGTTGTTGATGTGGAAAATCACGAGTGACCGCAGATATAAAACTTTTACATTTTAATGGCCCCCTAATTTGCATAATTTTAAACTTCCTTGCGATTCAAGGTAAGTGGCCATGTTCACCATAGATGCAGTGTTCTAGCTCATCATCTTTCAAAGCTATCGCTTTTATGGTGTCAGAGAAAAACGCGTACAGCAAGTAAATAGACGAACGAAGAGAGAGAGAAGTAAGAAAGGAAAACAGAACGTCTGTGCTTGCACACAAACATAAATATCAGCTGCACTTAAACCTATATCATAAACCCAGTCAAACGAGTCCCGCATTTTCCAATCACTGTGTGGGTTCCATCTTTGTCCATGGAGCATGATCCTGCGAATAGTTGCGTGTATCATATTTACATGAATTGGAGTGAATTTTTTGCAATATACTGAATATATTATTCTGGTGTAGTCCATAGTGCATACAGCAATCTGAAAAGGAAGCGCAGACAAGAAAATTCATGGCATGATTTAAGTCATAAATGTCTACTTTGATACAGCAGACAATTTGATGAAACCGTTAAAAGGTCTTTTAATCATTTGTCATAAGGAATTGTTTTCCTGTTCAGTGATCATGTCACTAAATTTATTTATTTATTTATTTTGTAATAAATGAAATCCTTGACCCCCCCCCCCATTCCTGCAAAAATATCTTCTTTTAATACCTGAACCTCCATCAATATTTCTAGATTTAAAGGTGCCAAAAAGTAGTGGTGGACAGAAAATACTTACCGTGTATTTTGTGTTTATATAAAGCTAGATTATACTGAACCATCTTGCAGTTTTGTGTTTGGCCTGCATATATCTCTGTGCCACTTCAGAAGTACAAAAGTACGCTGGCTGTTTGCTGTGTAGAAGGTGAAGACACTGTAGGCATTTGATAACCCACCTTGCTACAGGGTGTGAGGTACTATGTAGCTGTGGCATGTATTTTGACCATCTTCCATTGTATCAAAATATGGGAAAAAAATTGGCAATCTCAATGTTCAAGAGCAAAGAGCCAATTAATGCCTGGGGGGACGTCTTTAAATGTGACTTTTCATCCACACGGCATGACATACTACCATCTTGCCTATGCAAATATGATTAGTCCCTATCGCCAGCCACCATGCTGGTATAGAGACATCAACATGTATTTGCTCCTTCAGTTGCATGTTTTGTTTTTCATATATATAAAATTTCATGCACAAGTCAACACTTCAAAAAGAAGTATTTACTTTTCCAGATCGTAACTTGCTCTCCACTTACAGAGTTGTTGCCTTGCAACCGTCCCATACCCTGAACTGCACTGTTCAGCCACTAGATGTCACCAGCTACAGGCCAGGCCTGTGTAATACCTAGCAAGCTTGGCGCACTTTGAACTGAAGTTTTTTTGCCACCAGATGTCCCCAGCTACCCGACCTACTTTTGTGGGTTGTGAAGATTAAAATGGCCATAATTTGCATAATTTTCAAACTGTTCACTCCTCTTTGCAAAAAAGCTCGACTTGATGTATGGATCTATAGTTGTGCCAAGTATGAAGTTTCTAAGAGGAATAGTGCCTGAGAAAATTGTCAGACAAATTTGCAGGTAAATAAGAATAGGTGACATGCACATTAATTTCCCGCCACAACTACTTGCCTGGTTGGCTTAGTAATCACAGTCTCGCCTCACGAGATATGGGCAGCTGCTCATAAAGAATACTTAGTACAGTCAAGTGGAAATGTCTTCTTATATCCATTTTGGGAAGCACTAAATGAACATGACTTTGCTACTGGTAAACTTAAATTTCTCTAAAGAGCACTAGCTTTGTGAGACAGGGTTATCAAGCTGTGTCTGTGACAGTGATATGCCAGTGTGCCCTCCGTGATTGACACTGGTGAACCTCTTGCTTGACCGCGAGAAATTAATATGCATGTCTTGTATTGGAAGAAAGAAAGAAAGAAAGAAAGAAAGAAAGAAAGAAAGAAAGAAAGAAAGAAAGAAAGAAAGAAAGAAAGAAAGAAAGAAAGAAAGAAAGAAAGAAAGAAAGAAAGAAAGAAAGAAAGAAAGAAAGAAAGAAAGAAAGAAAGAAAGAAACAAAGAAGCTGGATGTCTGTGTTGGCACACAGACATAATTAGTTAGCACCCCATTGAAAAACTGAAAATATTGATTCGAGCACTGAACTTCATACTATTATTATCACTTGACCGCGAGAAATTAATATGCATGTCTTGTATTGGAAGAAAGAAAGAAAGAAAGAAAGAAAGGAGGAAGGAAGGAAGGAAAGAAAGGAAAGGAAAGGAAAGAAAGAAAGAAAGAAAGAAAGAAAGAAAGAAAGAAAGAAAGAAAGAAAGAAAGAAAGAAAGAAAGAAAGAAAGAAAGAAAGAAAGAAAGAAAGAAGTTGGATGCCTGTGTTGGCACATAGACATAATTAGTTACCACCCCATTGAAAAACTGAAAATATTGATTCGAGCACTGAACTTCATACTATTATTATCAAGAATAAACTAGATATTGGTCAATTGCCTAAGATAATTAACTAAGAAGATTTATATCAATCATTTGCTTGTTAACAGTTTCAAATGTCTTATATAGTAGATATATGACCACATGGCTACATTAAGCCTAAACATAGAAACATTGAGTGCACACCAGGTTTTAATATTCAATGTTGTTTGTCTGGCCATCAACAAACATAATATGTGACTGGATACATGTTTACTTCCTGACTTCAATAGCAACACGATCCTAAATAGAAACACGTAGGCCTACACCCCAACATTTCTTCCTCTAGTATACCATTTTTATATATATTCTCTTTTGGTCACGAGTATTGATCTTTGCCATGAAATTAAAACAACTGTCGCCATTAATGGTTTTTAGATTCCGTAGCCTCGTAAATTATAAGAACAACATCTAAATTCAGGCGAGTTTACCTGACACATGACAGAACTCTGGTCTGATCCAGGCACCCAGACCTTTTGTTAATTTTCTATCAGCACGATATTTTGCCCTGCTATTCAAATGAGTATGGTAGTTAGAATAGGTTATCATGACTGATTCTCACATGTTTACAGTTAAACACAAATACGGCTATACGAAGAAACCACACAGGCTCTTATTTAGACCAATTACGAGCTCCCAAGGTAGGAAAGTACGTGTCAGAATCCACTTCCCTGTCCAAGGTTACAATTCGATTCCAGGATTATGATGTAGGCTTGTCTTTGACGGTCATGATGTATTGTTGTTTAATGCGTCTCCTTGGCGGCGGGGATGGATCAGACGTGGCTGAGCAGATAGTTTCGTCGGAATGGATTGGAGGGAGATTTGTTTGAAAAGGGAGGCCCTCATAGAGGTCTTTAGAGGTCATCTGATGTTCTATAACACATGTCAAGACCCCCTGTACTTATGCATATCACATGTCAGGACCATTTTCAAATATCACACATCACGATAATTAATTTTAATATAGCATGGTATCACCTGCAATTGACAATAAACACTGTAGTTCTAGAATTTTTCGCATATTCTTTATTTCGCGCAAATGCATTTTTTTTATTCTTAAATTTGGAAAAAAACGTGTGCATTTTAAATTCGTGAATCAATGGTTGCCACTGTACAGTTTCTTCAACCGGCAGAAACGTCCGCACATATTAATTTCGCACGTGCATTGAGTGCGCGAATAGCCTGAAATTTGGTCGAGCGCGAACATTTCTATAATTACAGTATCATATACCAGGGGACCATTAGTTTGACATATCACACATCAAGGCATCCCCCTGTAACGGCCTCAAAGGGGGTTCCAACGAAACTCCCTCCCTCACCACTTCCCTCTCTCCTCCCCCTCCCCCCCCCAACCTACGTGTTAAGGGCCTGCTAGCCTGCATGCTGCAAGTATTTATTTTTCAGGCCCTATATCGATCGAGTTCATTTGTTAACTTTGTTTCATTCGTTCACATGAAAAACTTTATTGACATAAAACCGTACAGGATACAGTATTGTCATCACAAATAAAATGATCAAATATAAACAGACCTATATAGACAGAATCTGCATGAAATGAAGACACCAATTACAAGTGCCCCATGAGTTGACAAAATTACGAGCTTTTTTCCCATTAATGTTCCAGGTAGTCAAACCGTTTAGAAAAGGCATCATTAACGGACTGAAATAGTAAAGAATTGTTACTCACCCCATGAACATTCATTATGAACATAAGCTTCTCGTCTGTGTTTAAGTGACTAAAATTACAATCAACGGATACAATATAATCAAATAGCTGCTTTCTCAGACCATCATAAAATTTGAAATCTAACACTAAACGTTTCTCATCTTCAAGAGTATCCAAGTAACAAACTTGACATTGCCCCATTTCTACTGGATTCTTTGGCTTTGTGGAACAGCAAGTCTCAATGTCCCACGTGTAAGCACTGATTCTTAATTTGCAGAATTTCTTTCGTTTATTTACAGAAATTGTTTGTGTCGGGTAATTTTCTTATTCCTATTGAGATTTAAAGGTGCACTATGTAAGTAAATAGTGGGATGTGTTATCATTGCCATCAATTTGCTCATACCATTTAATTTACAAATAGTTTACAAGCGCTCTTCTACTTTACTTACTACTAGTATAGAATCAGGTCTCGTACCAACTATATTACTCTAAGTTTCTTGCATTCCAACAAAATCCAAGATAACTTTGACGTACATCAATCAACAACCCTTTCCATCATTACATAACATGTAAATATGTAGGAGGCACTTAAATACCAGACTGTCTTGGTTACTATCTTGTATGTGCAGCCATTACTGCACTGCATCACAAATTTTGCTCGATCAAAATTGGAAAAGTTCCCAGTTTAGCTATCACTGCCGCATTTGTAGCTTTATGGTGTACACCCAAAACAAAGAAGCAAAATTCTGTGTGAATACTTTCAACAACTGATTTGTTGTACAACTGATACAACTTGGTATCTCGGCCTATATCTTTTAACGAAAATACACTCCATACCTCACTGCCGTACAACAAGATAGGCTTTGCAAGAGTATTAAATAGTTTAATTGCCAGGTTAACCGTATTATTGATAGGATATTGGAGTAACTTGAAAAGTACCTTTCTAGTCTGGTCCTTTAACTTGTTCAGGGGCAGAGCCAAGGGGTTTCAAAGGGATTGGACGAACCCCCCGTTTTCGTTTTTAGCAAAAGGTCCAACTTGGATCAAGAAAAGAAAAATGACAGAAAAAAAAAAGAAGAAAGAATAAAGAACATGAACTAAAAAGATGATTTGCTGCATAGCAAATCAGTGTGTGTGTCTTCAAAGCTTATGGGCATGACAATGTAGAATTGGTATTTCATTTCAACAGTGTTTTATTGGTACGACAATGTACAGTGGGTACTTCAAGTATAACAGCGTATGGTTTGTACGACAATGTCAGGACAGTGTACAATGGGCACTTCAGTACTAAGTGTATGGTTGGTACGACAATGTTACGACAGTGTATAATGGGTACTTCAGTACTACAGTGTATGACTGATATGACAATGCTATGACAATGTACGGTGAATACCTCAGTACTACAGTGTATGATTGGTATAGCTTTGTTATGACAGTGTACAATGGGTACTTCAGTAGTACAGTGTAAAACAGATACAACCAGTTAGCATAATCAACTGGTTTTCAGGAACAATGTTGGAAAGCCATACTTGACACAAAGCAGCCTTGGTGTAACAAGCTCTAAGTCTTACTTCAATGCACCCAACTGATCTCTTGGATGATGGAACATACTTTTTAAATTTGCCTCAAGGTACTCTAACTCAACTTAAGTTCAATTAACTGCATAAACCTCTGAGTAATCCCAGCCGTATGTTCTACACAGACCAGCCAAGCTTGTGTGCAAGCCTCTCTGGTGTATGTGATGCAGGCACAACCTGCCAGTGTGCATACAGAAGTTATGCAACTTTTACGCATACTAATTGGCAACATCTAAAAATAGAGCTCTGTCACAGCTGAGGCACCTAGTGAGGAGAGAGACGGAAGGGTGGCCCCACCTGACTTTGTACAAGTGAATGTGTGCATGCAAATGAAGCTCCTTCTTGGATTTCACTTGTTACTATTCATTCCAGTTTAAAACAGCATATCACTAAAACAGTCAAAGCCACACTGCATCTTTCACCATACCCCTACTCTATGGTTCCACTTTCACCAACATGCCTGGTCTGTTTCTAGGCAACTGACCTTGCCCCAATCTGAGACCAGAAATCCTACTCTAGGCCTCAATTCAGATCCGATGCATGTATACATACAACCAGAAAATTTGCTTCATTTAACTTTGTTTAACTGGATCGATCAGCTACACAGTCATAATATATAAATGGGAGTTAATGATAGGTCTAACTATTGTATTTTTGATGACAGAGTCAACCTTCAGACTCTATTGCATTTTTAATTTCTCTCACCAGGTGTCACCACTTATCAGAGAGCTGAACAAATCTATCTGTGTACATACTTTTGAAGGTATTCAACATTTTAAAATTTCAAATGCCATTAATTTGCATAACTTAAAATTGTGCAGTCTCCATTACCAATTCATCAGATGTGTACTAATCCATAACATAGGAATAGAAGTTGGAATGGCATCTCCATGTATTATAGCTTCAAAGTTATTCAAAATATAAAATAACCAATGGTGACTACTCAGCATAATTTAAATTGCTTCAACTTTTGTGTTGAATTCATTAGGTACGCAATGGATCAGTGGATGCGACAATATCACAAACCCATAAATCCCAAGTTGGAATGACACCTTTATCTAAAATAGTTTTGAAGCTATTCAAGATTTAAATTTTGCGTATTCACTTAATTTGCATAAATTAAAATATACTTTGGTTCATGGTTCATTGGATGCAGCTTTGCCACAAACCTATAAGTTCAAGTTGGAATTCCATCTTTATGTATTATATTTTGGAGATATTCTACTTTTTAATTTTTCAATGCCCCTAGTTACCACAATTTTAAATTCTACAACTTTCGTTTAGAGTCCATTTTATTGGCAAGTGTCATAAACCTATCCATGCACATTGAAATTTTGTGTCAATCTGCAATAGTTTAGAAGATATGGAATTTATAAAAATTTAATTGCCCCTAATTTGCATAATTTTAAACATCATGACTATTCTTAACGATTTGCACAATTTCACTCAACATCATAGCAAGTTTTGGTGATTTTCGGAATAATAGTGTCTGAGAAAAACTGTGGACAAATTTGGTGGTCAAGAAAGAAAGAGAGGGAGAGAGAGAAAGAAAGAAAGAAAGAAAGAAAGAAAGAAAGAAAGAAAGAAAGAAAGAAAGAAAGAAAGAAAGAAAGAGACTACTTAGAAAAACAAAATGTCTGGGTTCACACCCAACCACAAATTCCCAGATAGTAATATCTGTGTAGTTTCTACAATGTATAACACCTTTCAATATACTTTCAAAACGTAAGCGATTTGTGAACAGTTAGGTGAATAGGCTGAACAAAGAAAGTATGTGGATCTAAGTAAGTGATGCTGTCACCACTGAAAAACGTATTCTCTCTGGAGCCTGACCCATTGTTGTTTTATACACTTGACTAATGTCGGTCACAGGAAAGGCCAAACAGCAGTTTTGAACAGAGGAAGATTCCCTCTGGATGACGTCACAGATCTCGGCCAATAAGAACTACTGGAAATCAAGTCACATGAGTAAACGGTCGTCCATGTTTATCAATTCGAACATGGAGTGGCACCAAAACTGGTATTACACCGGATTACGGGATGCCCGAAAAGACACAGAATTGATCCTGATGAGGAGCTACTGCGGGTAGACACTCTTTATTAGTGTTTCGAGGGTGTCGCGGAGTTTCAAGTGGGTAAGTTACAGCAGAAATAGCTGACAGAGTTCAGTATTCAAAGCAGGTGCTCGTTCCAGGCTGTGAACTGGACCAGGTGGGCACTGCATGGTGGGACAATTTCCCATGGTAAATCTGCACTGTTCGGAATTGAATGGTGCTACCATGTCGATGGAAGTTTGAAGTTCCATCTTCCATGAATATAAAAGAGAATAGTGAATGGTGTAAACCTGACACCAAGAAACGTTCCATCAGGGAGATCGAGCAACAACACTGCACAAGATCAACATTAACAGACAAAAGTGTTCCAAGTTCAGCGTCTGTGTCCGCTGGTCATGATCTTGCGAAGTTCCGGGGTAAGGGCGCAAGATATAAACAACAAACACTCCTTAGGAAGCTACATTCCCTGGAAACATGACAGTTAAATATGACACCGCTTGTTGTGTGTATTGTCGAGCCTAGACGGGTTTGGTCACGATGCAGCAAAACCGCAGTACTAGTGCTGCATAAATTATTTTGTGGAGGGGTGAGGGTGGAAAGAAAGAAGGGCAAAGTCAAAGAACAGGTTAACGTTTTACACTCAAAATTTGGCATGGATGTCACAACTCACGAAGAAACCAGTAAAATGTAATTCAGCAGGATAGATGAAAGCAGATTCTTTCCTTTAAACTCGAGGGTAGTTAACTTCTATCAATCAGCCGACTGTGAGAAAAACCCTGGTTGTGATTTGGCAAAATTTTGTACAAGGCCACATAAAAACATATCCTGGGTTATCATCAACGCCTGCATGTTTTTTTTTTTTGCTGCACCAAACTAAAAAAAAAAAAAAAATTGTTCGTAAATATTTGCGCAAAAGTCACTGACAAAGCTTCATAAGTTATTCACCATTTCATGCATATATTCATGATATATAATTGACTGAGTATAATTGCAAAATGTGAATTTTGCTCACAGTAAATTTGGCTAAGGTAATCAACATTTGGCTTTATAGATTCATGTTACTTTAGCTAAACTGATTGTCTTCAAAGCAGGCCTTTCACCTCCAGAGAAGTACATAAACATTAGAACATAAAAAATGGAGTCTGCTTCTCAAGCACTGAAACCGACCGCAGTTGTAAAATCCTCCTGCCAGCTTAGAAACTCGAGTGGGGGGGGGGGGGGGGGGGGCATACATCACCAGCGCTTGTACAAGCATGCATAGGGATTGGAATGGAAGACCCATACTTATATTTTCTCATGGTGCCAAAATAATGATCAATATCTGGGCCAAAATCACCATTTTTCACAGTGGAAAATTTGTTTGAGGGAGTGGCAAGAGCTTTGTTAAAATGATGACAACTGAATAACCTATTAAATTGAAGCGAGAGGTAAATGTAACCTGATATTATGTAACTATATGAGTTGTTCATTGATTTGGGGTGGGTGGGTGGTGGTGTCTGTTTTGTAATGCCTAGGTAAGAAAGGGGCAAAAGTCTCCATATACTTTTTGGTAGAGAGCGTATAATGTGGTGACACTCCTCAAATTAACATGCAGCAGTAAGTATAACAGTTGTGTCTTCTACTGCATGATCCAAGGTTTCCTGTAAAAGTGTCCAATAACATAAAAGTTGATCATTACTCCAGGTGAAATCAGATCAAATACATACATGATAAAATTTAACACCTTGTACATCTTAGACATGTATCTTACTGCATGGAAAAAAGCCTGTTATTTTGGCTATTCCACATGCAGATGCCAGGACAAACAGATATCAGGCTACACATGTAGTTATGTCAACAAAGGTTGCTTCAATGTAAAAGAATTCCAAGTGCAATACATCTCTCGGAGTATGAATACAGGGAAGCAGGAGTTACCTGCCTCCTGGGTGGTAATTTAGTTCATTGAAGTCATTTTGGTTGTCGAAGATGATGCCATGCAATGTTGATTCTAGGGTGGGGGAGTGAGGGATTCCCCCCCCCCCCCCCCTTGACAACTTTGGCCCAGATTATTACACATGAGGGGCCAGGGCCCCCCCCCCCCCCCCACTTTTAATGCTTATATCTTAGTGCATTTCTGTGGTGTTGGCCCATCATTCTGGCTATTTAGCCCATTCTGGAAAACAGGTGGGCCAATTTGGCCCCTTTCACACAAATCCTAGAATCAACTCTGCCATGCAATATTTTAAGAATACTGACCAAGCAGAGAAGATAATGACATTTTCATCTGCCGTGGCATTGTGGACCAACATATCTTGTGTTGGCGTGAACTTGAATAAAAAAATACAAGGCGAAGGCCCAGCAGCAAAGTAGCAAAAGTGCCAGTGCGTCCATCTGGTTTGGCTTTTAGAGAGGCTCATCGGGGACTGAACATAACAGTTAGGCCTTCTGCTTATATACTATAGCAGGCACCGACCCACAATGCTGGTAATTTAACCAGTGTTTGGTAATCACACCGTACAATTCCAATACATATTACCACTGCCTGGTAATCATGCATTCATTATCACTGTGCTTTCATTTAACCTAAGAAATGTAGTTAGTGTGAACATTTTTATTATCTGGAATCTGTCCTGTCAGTCTGAAGTACTTTTCCATTGTCTATTCTTGCCAGTAGAACATATTCTAGAGTACACTGCTCAAGACCTACAATTAAAAAGCATTTTAAGGTACAATTTGTGTTCCATAATATGTGAAAGAGACTGCATGTTCTGGTGAAGTTCAGGGAAAGTATCAAACATAAACAAATTCTGGTGTCTAAATTATTGCCAGATGTGGTGCCTTCACAATAGACATGTGGTCTTTTCACCCACCAAACCCAAACATTCTGCCACGCCTACTAATTAAAGTCTCATTAGCACCTGCTGAGCCAGCCCTGGTACTTCAAGTAGTGGACGCTGGGTCATTTTCAAGGCTACATAATATATTTTGGGTTGGATGTCTGCTGGAAATCCTATATGCTAGAGCATGGTACAAGAAATGCCAGACTTGACCTCTTTTGATGATAAAGGGTGCTCTTTATGATCAGGGTTTATTGATTAAAAAAAAGCACAATTGTGGTGCCATCTAGTGGCAAAAGAATGACAAGCTCTACGGAATTACCATAAAAAAGTAATTTCAAATAATTAAATCATCATAGAATTAATTATACAAATAGGTAAGATTACCAGCATTTTGGACTGGTGTCTGACTGGTGTATAGTGTCAACAAGACAAGTTGCTAACATACTAGAGTGATGTCGCATGCTGATAAGTTACAATCACTGGCCTGGGGAGTCAGCCACTGTAAATTACAGAGATGCCAATTTTCTGTATAAATACAGAAATCTGTATATTTGTTTTGGTTTCTGTAGAAACAAGGATGCAGATCTATACTACAAATGGATTAAAACAGTCTCTGTATGTAAAATCTAAACCCTTTTCTGTATTTTTTGCCCAGGAGGCACTGGCATCTCTGAAATTACATGCGCTGAATTGTCATGCTCCTTGGTGTGAGGGGCATTGTCAGTAATCACTGGGATATCCTAATGGTATGTGTGGATCCCCTATCACAGCAAGATAAGTTATTGATGCAAGTGTTTCAGGGGATTTTTTTTTGTTTTTTTTTTTGTCTTTGTCAGGAAACTAAGTCTTTTCTTTGGGGAATCCTTGTTGGTAATCCCTTGTTCTTGGGAAGCAGAAGGACAATAAAGAATAATTGTATGTCCTGTGTACTGTCATTTATTTGTTGTAGCTGTTATGTCATAAAGACAAGAGTCCTTACTAAATGTATAGGTGTTAGGGGGAATGAGCATAGAACAATAAAAAAATTCAGCATACAGTAGTCCCTCCTTTGAGAGTCCCACCCAAAAGGCGGTCACATAAAGCAGGTGGTGGCTCAAAGGAGGTATAAATAACATAAAAAGTACTACAGGAAGACCTGACAACTGTGGTCCCTCAAAGGAGTGGTCTTTCAAAGGAAGGACAACTGTAATACCAAGCAAGTATGCTCATTTCCCCATCACATTGAGACCATGTGGTTCCATGGTGCAAAGCTGGTGAATCCAGTGATACTGTCTCTGTAACCTAAGTGGTAGAGTTTTTTACATCTTAAGTGGTATGTGTATAAAAAAAAGAACTTGAGGACGGCATGCTTTTGAATCATAAATTATACAAAAGATCCTTGTCAGATGGACTGTAGCATATTCTTGTTTCAAAGTTAATCATTCCTGAATATTGAAAATTGATTTAATTTCGCTGTACTCTTATTTTGCTGATGGCACAAAACCATGAAAATAAAAACACAGTGAAATAGTATTTCAACATTGTTTGAATGGGAATTATGTCCCAAACAGTGAAATGTCAAAAATACAAAAATAAAATTGAAAATTTTTACTCCCAAAAATAAAGCAATTTACAGTATGACGAAATAAATTTTAGCTCAATGAACTTTGAAATTGCATATTTTACATTTGAAACATCTTGTGCTGACAGCTTCAGCTGAGAATTGTCAGTGATTGGGTGATAGCTATGTTGACAAGGCCAAAATCAGTAATGGATATCTTCACAGACTTGATAAATTAAAGAGAGTTGAGGAAAAGTAAGACCAGTATTAACCACAGGATTTGTTAAAGAAATTCCAACTTTTTCTTGGAATCTTTCATTGGATCTGTGTACCGTGTATACGTGGTTTGAAACAAAAGTGGGTGTAAAAATTCCCATGTAAATTATGTATATAAATTTTCCTACTCTTTTGATGCTAATAGGTGTGTACAACATTTTGCAGTGGTAACTATGACGGCTGATCAAAACCTCTCAGCTACATTATATGGTCCTCTGCCTTGGTAAAAGGGAAATGGGTGAAGGCCTAAACAAGGACATTGTAATCTTGACTTATTTTCAGCTTGGTAGTAGTAGGAATACATGTTTCTGCTTGAAATTAATGTATTTTAGATGACTGTGACCATGGAGGTAATAGAACTGTGACTGGCAAATAGCATACCACAAAACCACAGGTATTCATTCTACTTGTGGTGAAAGGGTAATGCTGAAGAAATTCAAGAAGCTTGGTTAGGTAAAAAAAAATATATATAAATGTGTTTCCCCTAACGGACCAAAATTTTTTTGGTAGGTAGGCAGGCCTTTTTTTTTTTTTTTTTTTTTTTTTTAGTCTGATAATTTGAATGGGTTAGTGTATATTTTTTGCTAAATAGTTGGCAATTTTGGGTAGTTTCTTTTTGTTTTGTTTTGGTTTTTTTTGGGGGGGGGGGGTCAGAAGTAAAGTAATGGGGCCGGTACTGGGGTTCAGAGATGGGTTTTTTTTTTTTTTTCCTGAGTGGGCTGTGTGACAACAATTTGTGTATATAGTCAGCTGTTGAGAAATACTATAGATCTGGCATATTTAACTGAGAAAAATAAGTATATGGCTATCATGCACTGCCTTGGGGAAAAAAACCACAACATGGTTTTTAGTTCTGCTGACCATAGGTTGCAAAGATTATGCGATCACTCATGTCTGGCTGGCAGGAGTGATGGCCATCCTCAAACTGTTTGCTTGTCAAAACGATTGCATGAACAATTTTAAAGTCTCTTGGATTTTTTTTTTTTTTTTTTTTTTGGACTTGGTCTGTGAATGAAAATCAAGGTTGCTTTCTTGATTGGTGGCCCCACCTACAGCAGCACTTAATACATAGGCCAAAAACTGAAAAAATGGAAAACACTTGGGTGCTTGATTTGTGATGGATCTTTATGAAACTTAGTGGAAACGGTTGGGGGGCCAATATGTGGAATCTGAATAGTACTGGTGAACGGAAATATGAACCATAATGTACTCAGACCTATCAAATTCATTATCATGAAATAAATAGGCTAGCTTAATCAAATGTCACAGCACATGTGTATCGTATCAGAAAGTACGAAATTACATAGTACGGGTGACCTTGACCTACTTTCTCAAGGTCACTGATTAATATACATTTCATAAGATGACATTCCTGGGGTCGTTATTCTATCTTTACGTACATGTGAACATATATATATATGCATTTTACATTACAGGAATATTATACGGAAAATAAAGTTCATGATTCGTGGAGTCCTGGTGGCGCTGCTAGTGGTTTTCAGTGGAGCTAACGTTATGATTAAAAGTGTAAACAGCACATTAAATTCAGTATTATGATCATGAATAAAGTTAGAGCTTTGAAATTACACCGACTATGCGTTGGGTCAGTGGTCCATATTTGTGAAAATTTATATGACTCTGACATATTTTAGGAAGGTTAAAATACAAATTACATATGTCATTGATAATTAAGAAGTACAAAATATAGATCTATATAAGTGAGCTAGGGTTACTACATTGATAAAAAATATGCATTGTATATGAGTATTGATATTTTATACTCAAGGAATGACCTTTAAGTTTAACCTACTTTTTAGCTCAGCTGACTTGTCAGTGGCTGAGCTTACCTTGTGGTCATTCATCCATTGTGAACGATTGACTTCTCCAAAACCGTCAACCAGATTCACTTCAAACATGGTAACAATGGGTGAGTCTCTGCCAACTTTCTTTAAATGATCACGTTCCATGGATTTTTTGATCTTTTTTATGATTTTTTTTTTTTTTTTTTTTGAAATCTTTAAAAAAATCTTTTCGGAAACAACTTGCCCAATTGCTTTGGTATCACACAAGCACATGCCTACGGAATCCTAGCTCTGAATTTGTTCACAGGTGGCGCTGTGTTTTTTTTCTATTTTATGTTTATTGTTCTTTTCGCCTTCTTGTCCAGAACCATCACTCAGATTAAGATGATCATGAAACTTGGTGGATATGTTCTTTGTGGCAGGGTCAAGAATGTTGTTCACAAGGTGGCAATGCTTTGGAATCCTGATTTTTCACAATTTTTTCAATTCATTTACTTGCCGGTAAATGCACCTTTCCTGTTGATTACTGTGTAAGTCAGTGGGCAGTCTAATGCTAATTCACAGTTTTGACTTCTTCTGTGAAACTGTCAATCAGTTTGACTTTAAGGTGGAAAATCTGAAGCCGGCAAGCTTTGGATAACCTGTAATAACTTTTTCATGTTTTTGGATAGTGTGACACTTAAACTACATGCTCCCAAAAACTCAGATATGTGAATATAAAATTCATAGGAGATAATTGATCTCCAAACTTTTGTTTACAATGAAAAGTTTAAGCAGTGCTGTCACATGGGTTTGTTTGCATGAGCATGATATTGAACCATGTCATTGTTCAGCAGTGCTAGAAATAAGGGAAAATTTTCACTTGTCCGCCAACCAAGTGGAGTCTTATTCTAATTGAACTGTATGTAAATTTTGAACAAGTGCATTGGCAACTTTACTTGTCCGTCACAAGTTTCACTTAGTACGGACAAGCGGATAAGCCCTATTTCTAGCCCTGTTCAGACAGTCATTAGTCCATGACCCTTGGAAACCAATTGAGCTATTGACAAGGGTCACTCACAGGAAACCATTAGCAGTGGAGAGAGGAATGGACCAGTTCAGACTAATCACTACCATTGTGCTGATTACTTGAAATTCTCCATTGATGTAAAAACAAATTAGCACAATACACTAACTGGTCCCCAAATACAGAAAGCCACGTGAACCCACACCCAAACAAGCCAAGTGTGGTGTTCCCAAGTTAAAAAAAGTCGAGATTTAAGCCACAAAATATACTTTTGTTTAATGACAACATCACAGAGGTAAAGCTACAAGTTTATTTCACACAATAATTAAAACACAGGACAGAACAAATGAGTATGTGTCATATTACAGCCATAAATGTGTCAGAATTGGCAACTTTTTCTTTCAGTGTGATTTTCTCGGACTGTTTTTTGCTCAACCTCTACAATTTGTATCTCGCCTCACAAACGTACAAATTGCCCTATCACATTAAAATCAACAGACATTAAAAGAAAAATATCATATCCAGGAACGGTTCCCCAGATTTTTTTTTCTGACAACCCTTTCTGTGACTTTTGGAGCAATTTATAGAAGGAAAATGAACAACCTGTCAGGACTAAATTAAAAAATTTTATAACTTTTATTCATGCTATTTCAGATCCTGGACATAGCAGTGTTTGTAACAAGTAGGATTTTCCTACTTTTGTAGGATTTGGGGATAATTGTAGGATTTAATAGGATTTTGAGTGAAAATGCTCAAATTAGTAGGATTTTTGCCTGTAATTGATAAAAACAAGCAAAAATGTATGTTAATTTGAGCATGTTTACATGCTGTTAGAGTTTCTATAGCTCTGACAATAGGGCAAAGAAAACTCACAAATGGCAATTTATCTTAGCAAGGAATGCTACAGTTAAATTTGATGTCATAAAAGCTTTAAATTGGCTAAAATACTCCAGGTTTGTGGGTGTCGGCATCAAAGATACCACATTCACAATGCTGTGACACCTAACCCAGAAAAGTAGGATTTTTTGTCAATCATTGTTACAAATACTGCATAGATGTATATTTAAAATTTCTTCTTATTTCAACTGGAAAAAAAATTGTGTGACTTTTGCGAAAAAAATGTGAAAATCCTACCAAATCAGGAAAAAAAGGCTATAAAATCTCAAAAATACCAATCCTGCAAAAAATCTCTATGGATATGTAGTAATGAAAAAGTAATAGGTTTAATGTACTTATGAAAAAATTAAATGGGTAACTGCGATCCAAAGTTGCCAGTCTCACTGCGTACTAGTTTCACAGCTTCCACCTGAAACTTGGTGGCAATGTACCTTGAGTGGGTCTCTAGCACACTTTTTTCAAATGGACCCACTCCATTAATTTTTTCTGAATTTCTTTGTTCTTTTGGGGGGCAAAAATCGTAAGGGTATATGTACATGTCAGCTGATCACAGGATTGTCAGAGTCCTCTTGTTTAAGGTTACTGGTAGAATAAAAGTGAAAAATATATGGACATTGCTTAGGGTCCTTAATTTTGTCATGGAACTTGATGTAATGTGGTGAGAATATTGGGAAGGCAAAAATGCAATTTATGCAAAAATACCTCTTTAGTGGCATGGAGAAGTGGCCTTTGTAGAGAGGGAGACCTCTCTCTCTGGGACCACTGTATTTAAGTTTGATTGTTACCATAATTTGTTATTGAAAACTGCTGCACATGAAATTTTACATTGTATGATCAATTTATAAATTAATTTCATCCGGGAAAGATTTTAATATTGTGACCACATGCTATATGGGAAATATAACTACCAGAGGAAGCAACCTGGTGAGGTATCTGTCAAGTTTCTTTAAGCCCTCATGCCCCAGTTACAGTTGTTGTAGATGGTAAAACCAGGGAGGTGAAACCATGTTGTAATGCAATACCTGTCTTCAGAATTCTTGTGGCTTTGCTCACAATTTGTCATTCTGTGTTTGGCAGTCACAATTGTCTCGCATGTCAGTCGCAGTAGACCATCAATTACGAAAAGAAATATCTTTTCCTGCTGCTGCCAAACTTGACTTGTCTTGTGCATCATGCCATGGCCATTGGTGTTGAATGTGCATGTAAAAATAAACGGGCCAACTTTCCTTTGTTGTGGTCAGTAACCACTTGAAAATACTGAAAACACTTCAACGGGTGCTTAAACACACTACTCAGCATTAAAGATTAAAAGCACTTACTTGCTTTTTCCATTTTGTTACCCCTGCTCTGTCATCCTGTTCCGCAGGTCTTGCTGCTTGCGTTTAGCTTATATGCCAGCAAACATTTATACAGGATGTTGAACAGAATTCAAATCACAATGTCTGTCATTTTAGATAATAAAATGTGTGCTGATTGACATTTATATTTGGATTAAGAGCTGAAAATCATGGCTCTCCTTCGTCACCCATTGATCTTTTTTGCATCGAATTTTGTTTCAAAAAAAGGCATATCAGGAGACTGAAGTATTCCAATTTGAAGACAGTTTGATCTTATTCCTAGATAATGTTGGGCATTATTTGCATAATTTTGATTTTCATTAAATTTCATGAAGATGCACAGGGTCACTGACTAACATAACAAACAGTTCAAGCCATTTCGACAAGATGTTTCAATGTACAATTTGTGACATCACATAATTTTTCTCATATGATATTTACTGTGCCATATTTGGAAGACATTACTGTTTTGACAGAGACATGTGGTTAGTCGACTCGCTAATTTGATTCAAAATTATGCCTTCCATCTGTACGAGATTTTACATCAGACTTTGTGTTTTGTATACCATGTTTAGGTGAGGGACCTTCTGCAATTTAAAAGTCTTTCTCATCACTTATTGGTCAGTGAATGTAAGTGAAGTATTGTATGACACCTGGTCACCAACCAAAGTGATTTCTCTAAATAAAAAACCAGTGTACACATTATGAGCAATAAAGGGGCAATGATTTTCTGTTTCAAAAATTTTTCATTTTCTGCCTTCAGCATATTGCCCATTCCATTTCACATAATTATTGTGATGCCCTTAAACAAAATGCTGATCTATAGATTGATGATTTTATTGTATTTCAAGTTTTGAAATGCGTAAAAACAGATGGAATTAGCTTCAAAATGCAGAAATGCATGTATACATATCTATTTCTGAGCAAATAATTTCAATGATGTTTTCAGTTTAATTTCATGTAAAATCAGTTCCTCTATTTGAGGTACTCATTTTCCTGTATTCTGTCCGTTTTCTACGATTGTGGAAAATCGTTGGTCATACATACTGAATTCATACAAAGACACACTGAGAACACCGTACAATCAAAATTCTTCGGTATGATAGGAACTTTATTCTTTCACATTCAGCCATCTTTTACTGATGTAGATGCGATTTTTTTGCCCGGGAAGCATAACAACCAAAATACAGTGCTTCCTCTTTATAACGTTGGTGTTGGGGTCCACAGGGTACATTGTGTTAAAGCAAAACCGCCTTATAACAGAGGAACTTTTAACATTGGAGTAAGGGAAAAACTATTTCAGTGGGAGCCATGGTACCCACCATGTTATATCAGAAACTGCCTTGTAATGAGGGATGTTATAAAGAGGGAGCACTGTAGTACAACTATTGACATATGTATAGTCGAGATGCACTGTGGACCCAAGTTCACGTACAGTAACATGTATCATATGATGGCCCTGTGAGTGACTATGCAGACCCACAATACGCATTACGGTTACAACATGTATGAGACACCTGATTGTATTCTTTGTGTGCACCAGACATTTAAAATACGAAAGCCCCAGCTTCTGGGGCCATGGCCTTTGTTAGGTCATGGGAAGTGATCGATACGCCAAGTTTTTCACACTCAGGTAAAGTTCAAAACCAGTGGCAGCTGTAACCTTTGACCTCAGTGAGGGAACCACAGAGGAATCATGATTAAAACCTGGGCTCAGTTGTCAGGATGTCAATAAGTATGAAAATGACTGTGGAGTAAAGAAATGCAGTGAGATAAACACTACAATTTGTTCAATGTACATGAATATGTAGAATATTACACACACAACCACACAGTTGTTACCCGCAATAACTTGGAGCAAATTGAGCTACTGTCACGAAAGTACTTGTACAGTAGAAGCATCTTATTTGAAGGTGGGTGATGGTGCGCACCCTTTTATATTCCGGAGAGTGACATTTCTGTTGCTGTGCAAAACACATTATTGTGATTGCATAACACAGAGGTATGGACTGGCTGTGACGGTGATCATCAACTTGAGAAATGATTCAAATAAACATTGAATCACAGTCGACTCAATAATTCTGTGTTTACTGTCAGTACCCTGACAGGGTCAACTGGTGCACTGCAGGTGCATTGGGTAGGGAAACTATGGTTCTCCAATAAACTTGTATGATGAGTTAGGGACTTTGGTAACCACAGATCGACCCATCTCCAAACCCCATCTTAACTTCTGACCCCAAAAAATTTAATAAAAACACCTACCTACTGTACCCAAAATTGTGAAATATTTAACAAACAAAACAAACTGACTCACCAAAATTTTTGGTCCATCAGGGAAACACACTTATCTTTTTTGTTGCTCTGCTGACCTAAGGTCGTAGAGCTTATACAACCTTTCATGTCCATCAAACAAAACATACCGACCCACCAAATATGTGCATAAACTTTACGGTTGTGAGGGCAATACCGACCACACCTTTAAAGTTATCCCAATATAACTTTCAGGACTTATGGGATGTATGAAAATCTAGGTAACTTTTGATATTTGTGGCGCCATCTACAATATTATGAGCACTCGAGCATCTTTAATTTTTAGTGGATCTTCATCAAATTTGATGAGATTGTGGAGATGGTCAAAGTCTTAAGTTTCAAGTTGCTAATGATACTTGTGGCACCACCTATAATTTGACAGAAATTGTGAGCCAAAATGTGTTTTACAATGTATAGAACATGTCCAATGCTAGAATGTTAAATAACATCAGTGACCTTGACCTCTTTTTGTGAGATGACCATGCCTGTAAAGTGGAAAGAGGTGATTCTGTAATGGCAGGGTGTAGCTTGGACATAAATGGCAATATCAGCACAGCACGAGGCCCATGAGCCTCTTGTATTACATAATCTGGATGGCCTTGATCTTCTGTCTCAAGGTCACTGAGGACATAAAGTTAAGGACTCAGTCATTGTTGTCTTTGCACATGCAACAATATCCATCACAGGAATTTCAAAATAAGCTATGATTACATGTGGGGCCAAGTGCTGTCTGGTGGACAAATGAGACACTAAAATCACATAAGCTTCATATGTTCAGAAGTCACTTGAAGACTCGCAACTGTGAAATGAAGATATAGCTGTAGCCACTGTGCCAGCAGAGCATTAGGGCCATGGGCCTCTTGTTTGGCCTTAACTTAGATGTATGTGGTGGGGGGGGGGGGGGGGCGGGGAGGCACCTTCATCAAATTTGTGCAGTGAAAGCTTTGATAGGAGGTCCAGCAGGGCTGCGAATTTGTTGTCTACAGAGAAATTCATTCTTTGCTGAGGATGCAAAAATGTACTGTGTAAAGAAGCAACATTTTGAAATGTGTGGTGGTAGGCTGTGCATGTTTGAAAAAGGTGGTTCGCTTAGAAACAGAATCTGTATGCTAGCAATATGTTGATGTTGTCCGGGCAAATTTTCCTGTTGTTTACAATCCACCACTGCCATACATCATGTGGACATCTGTATACTCCCCAAGAGTTGACCCAGAATGACAGGTTTATAAATTTGGGATTCAAAATAAATTAGAATCGGTCGGTGTTTTCGCTCGGTATATGCTGGAAGGTAATTAGGCCCCATTGGATGATTGGCCATTTAACAATCTTGAATTGCGATTCCTGATCCCCAGACCTTGTTGAGAAAATCAGAATATAAAAATACATGATTGCTGCCCGGGGCTGGGGAAACAAACATGAATTGGGCCTGTGTTCGGCTGCCAAATCTTGACGGAGCACTTGTAATTGCTTAAATTCATTACAATCCCTAATGGCCCGATTGCTGAATATATTTATTGAACCTGCAAAGCTGTACATGATCAGTCAAAACTTGTGTGGTTTGGGTTGTATGTGAAGTGGAAAGGTTGGTTTTGATTGCAACTGCTTTTAGGCTTAACTAGGAAAGATTGCGTATCACATTGGGTTTCATTTGATAACAATTTAAATGTACACACTCAACTTGCAATATACATGTGTGCAGTATGCACTGTATGGGGAATGCTCTGAGGTCCAAATTGGATGGCTTAATATGGCTATTTAGTGAAGGTTCACAGGTCTGGCTGTTTTGCTGGTCTTTTTTTTTTTTTTTTTCAGCACAGCTAGCTGACTTTTCAGTTGACCATACAGGATGTTTCGTCATCCATCACCGGTTTGTCTCTTCACACATATTTTCAGCATCTTTACCAAGTTTGTTCAAATGGTCATGGTCCTGCAATTATTTTTTCTTTGTTCATAATATGAATATGTTCCTCATGGAAGGGCCAAACAAAGTTGTTCACTAGGTGGGAGTGCTGCAGATTCCTGATGTTTAACGATTTTTTAAAATTTGGGTAATTATTGGTAAATGCACCTTTCCAATGGGCATTCAAATGCTAATTCACATTTTTGACTTCTCCTCTAAAACCATTTGTCAGATTGACTTCAAAGTTGGTAGCAATGTACCTTTGGTGGGTCTCTACCAAATTTGTCCAAATGGTCAAGCTCCATTGATTTTTGATTTTTTATGAATTTCTTGGTTATTTTGGGGGCAAAGCCTAATTTTTGCAAGGGTATATGTACATGTCAGTAGAGCATAGGACTGTTACTGTCCTCTTGTTTTTGGTTTTTTTTTGGTCAAAATTTTCAATTTGATCCTTGTTGAATGCTGCACACAGTCCTACTGATTATTATGCAAGTCAATGTGGAATGCGATGGTAATTCACATTTTTGACTTCTCCAGGACTATTGGCCAGATTCACTTCAAACTTGATGGGAATGTACCTTAGGTGGATCTCTGTAGGATGATTTTTTTCAAATTAATTTTTTTTTTTTTTTTGTTTTTTGTTTTTTTTTTTTTGTTTGTTGTTGTTGTTGTTGTTGTTGTTGTAGAAAACTTGAGAAAAATAACCAAGTGCTTCAAAATTATACAGGTACGTACATTTCTGGAATCCCCTTAGGCCTTAATTTTCTCAACAGGTGCGGTTGTGGATGATTTCCTTTTTTTTTTTTGTTTGTTATTTTAGTCCTCTATAAGGGCTGGGATAAGTTCAAAGACAGGTGATCTTGACACGATTTCCAAGGTCGCAGCTCTAGCCACATTAGTGAATTTGGTGTCCAAATAATAACTTCCGAACTATTTTACCAAAGGCTTTCATATTGTACAGGAATATTGTCTCCTTAAAAGGCTAGGTCAAGCTCAATGTTGGGTGACCTTGACCCAATCTTCAAGGCCACAGAGCCACATTAGTGAATTTGGTGTCTGCATGATAACTTGAGAAGATACTGAGTTAGGCTTTCGATATTGAACAAGTTCATAACCCTCTGTAAGGGCTAAGTCAAGTTTGAAAATCGGTGACCTTGACCCAATTCTTAAGGGCACAGAACCACATTAGTGAATATGGTGTCAGCTTGATTTCCACATGATTACTTGAAGTTTTTGAGCTAGGGCTTTCATATTGTACATCGTTAGTTTTCTATCAGACCAAAGTGAAGTTCAAACATGAGTGACCTTGACCCAATACCCAATGTCACACAGCCACTTTTGTGAAATTCAGTGTCCACACAATAATTTATAAAAATTTTCATTTATGGGTTTTATATTGTACATGATTATAGTCCTCTGTAGGGCCAAGGTTAAGTTTGAACATGGGTAGCTTTGACTCATTTCTCAAAGTGACACAACCACTTGTGTAAAATTCAGTGTCTCTACAATCACTGAATTTTTTAAGCTTATTTGCTTCAGGATGCTGGATTTTAAGTGATTCTCCTTCTACTGAGGCCACCCCAAATTCACTGAAAATATGACCTTATTTGAGGGGTAAACTTCGTACATGCAGCAATAGTTGCTGCCCTTTAAGCTGTACCATGTTTGTATACGGCGTTTACACACACACAACTGTTTAAAATGTATATCAGAAAAAAAACACTATTTTGGAATTGAAGTTATGAATTTGATATGTACATGTATGTACGTGTATATATATATATATATATATATATATATATATATATATATATATACCCTTATGAAAAACAATTTTTTAGTGCATATTAAGTCTATCATATGCCACCAAATTTATTCAAATGAGCATTACATATGTGTGGGACAGTCAGTAGGAAAACTGTGAACATGGTCAGCTCAGCAGGCAAGCCAGCCAGCAGGCAGCCAGTGGGGTGTCTGGCACTTAAATCTCTATGAAGTGTGTACAAATGCATTGATATGTCAAGGTGTATCTTTGTACATGTGACACAATGAGAAATATGAACGAGATGTTTCAGTACTTACAAAATGGAGAAAATAAAATGGGAAATGGCTGGTCTGTGATTAAATATTGAGATGTGAGAATCTGGTTCAAGGTGTATATTGCTGGTTAAGTGTAATTTATCATGTTCATTGTCACTGCACATTGGTCCTGCTTGGAGACCATGAAGTTGCTGATCCGATAGACGTGGCCAGGCTTGAGCTGCACTTAAAGTTGACCTTTAATATTCATGAGAGCCACACGGCAAAATTAATTTTACCACAAAGAGTGCAACTGTGTATCCAGTATTTATTCAGGGGTAGGGTATTTGCTACAAATATTTGTGCCCATCTATCTAAAGTGTTACAGTAATATTACTATAATTCCTTGCACAGATTTCTTATGAAAGAGAGAGAGAAAAAAAAAAAGATATTTCATTTTACCCTTTCCTGGTCAGAACAACAGTCTTCAGTCAACAGCTTTACTTCAGTGGGTTGTGCTTACAATTATTGGCAAAAATGTTTTCCATGACATTAAGTTTAAGAAAAGGTTAAATTAGACGACAATTTAAGTCCAGGCACTTTTGGGCAATGTGAGCAGGAAAGGGTTCACAATCAGCATGTCTGTATATCAAGAGGAAAGCTGTTGACTTCAGTGTCCAGCCTATCACTGAAGGGGTTAAAATGTGAATTTGCTTTTAAGTACATGTGTGTATGTATAGGACCAATGATGTTCCTTTTTTTTTTTTCCAAAACCAAAGCGTAATTTTGCTTTTTTTTTTCATCCTTGAAAGGGAATTTGTTATTATTTTTTTGGCATATGAATTATTTATAAATATATAGCAGTGAAACGGAATTGGGAAAATTTTTGCTTATGAAGCTGAATTCCTCCTTTTTTTTTATAAACGCAAAATCATTGGCCCTATATGTACATGTATGTAGATAGTTGGGGAAAAATATCAGTTCAGCTCACATACTGGCCATGGCCGTATTTATAGGGGTTTTCATTTTTAAATTTAGATCCTGGGAGGAAAAGAAGAAAGAAGTTGTTGAGAAATCAAGTATCTATCAACAGAGATGTTTGGTACATTGTATTTTATAAAGGGTAGGAGAAAACAGGTGCACATGATTCTATTGACAGGCAAATGCACCTAATGCCTGCTTGTTTTGAATGTCACGTTTTATGTTTCTGAGAAAGAAACCTCAGACCTATTGCTTCCCATGAGAAGATCCAGACTTGACATTTACTGAGGCTCATTTCACCGTGCTTGTTGAAGATTTTCTACTTGAGTTGTGATTTTGTTTATCAGGGTAATGAGTATACGTATGTATTTTGGTGAGGTTGAAGGGATGGACGGTAAACTTTTGTGTTCAAAACATAGATAGATTTTTATGTGGTGTTGAAATATGATATCGGGATCCAGATTTCGCAAGGTTCAGTGTCTTCTTCATTTCATCCGATCACATGGACTGATACTGCCAGAAAAGAAAGGCACTTTCACTGACAGGACTCTGTACCTCTGGGGTGGGAATTACTGGGGTGTTTATCGGGCCTTTGTGTGGTCAGGGGCACGAAACTTTGAAGAAGCAGAACAAGGGCATGAACACAAACAAACGGCTGTTAAGCCTAAACGTGGGCTTTAAATCACTGCATAATGCCTAAGTATCAAATAAATTGGCAGTGACGTAACATGAAAGTTGGTCAGCAAATTGGCATTGTTGACCATTGTGCATTATTGCACACATGTTGATTTCTTGGAGCTTTTGATACAGCAAGATACAAAGAAAGGCAGAATACATTTGCTTTACAAATGGAGTAGGATTTGTGGCCTTTGTTTAAATGTTGGTGTACATCAGGGTTTTTTTTCCCCCCATGTGCAACTACTTTATGGTCTGTTTATAAGTGTGTGAGAGAAAATGCAGCAGTCAGTGTCTCGAGGGATCATTCCAAGGTTACGCCACCTTTCCAGGATACTCCGCTCAGTATTATGTCTGTGTGCCAACACAGACATACTGTTTTCCCATAAAATTCTAAAATTCTTTCATTGTGCCGCCTTTCTTATGGAGGAGGGGCAAATAGAAATCTCTTTTTCCGTGCATCTGCCCCTCTGCATTTCCTGTCCGGGTTATAATTCGCTTGTCCTTCAACTTAGATTAATGAAACTTTACACATAGGTGCATCTTGACATAAGAGTCGGTCATACACCAAAATTAGGTCGCAAGGTTAAATATCTGGATCACATTGACATATTCTTGTAAAATCTTGTTGGGGCTAAAATTCCTTTACCATGTAACGTAGATTAATGAAACTTCATACACAGATACATATATTTGGGTGTGTCATGTGCGAAAAGTAGGTAACCAGGTCAAGTATTTGGATCACAGTGACATATCCTTATAAAATCATGTCCGGGCTTTAATCCTTTACTGTTCAACTTAGTTTCACGAAACTTCACATGCACATATCTTGACCTAAAAGTGTGTCATGATACTAAAGTTGGTCACGGTGACACAATTATGTAAAACTACATAACACTCTATGTCCGGGTTGTTATTCTGTCATACTTCTAGTTAGATTAATAAAACTTTACACACAGGTGCATATAGACATAAAGGTGTGTCATGAACCAAACGTAGGTCACAGATCTGGGTCACAGTGACATATCCTTGTAAAATCGTGTCCAGGCTATAATTCCTTTACTATTGAACTTAGTTTCATGAAACTTCACACACATATCATATATGTTGACCAAAGGGTGTGTCATGAAACAAATGTATGTCAGACTATCATAGAAAGAAACTTGAAACGTGGCACAACTATACTTCTACAGAAGATGTCTTGCATTTTTATAATGAGAGGTCATGATTTTCAAAATTATACAAATGGGTACTAATAACTGTTTTAATTCTTCAATATCTTATATACTATACAGGTGGTTCCGAGTGTAAAGGAGTTCCATCATAGCTAAGCAAATGCCATCTAAAATGTCAAGGACAAATGTCAATTTCAAAAGTCAAAGTTCACTTCAGGAAGAGGCCATCTCAAGGTCAAAGGCCACTTTTGTTGGTGACTTTCTTCTAGCCAAATTTGGTCAATTTGTATGCAACTTTGATCTCAAATTGTAGCTATTGTAACACTGCTCATTTTTATAATTTACATGTGACCTTTGAAGGTGAAAGGTCAAGGTTATTTGGCCTTTTGAAATTTTCATGTGTCCACAACTTGGTGCAGGTTGAGCTGAAGAAAGGGATATTGTAGCAGTACATTTTTGTAGTTGCATGTGACTTCTTAATGTCATATGGGCCTCTGAAATTTTCATCCAGCCGTAACTCGGCCAATTACCATCCAATTCTAATCATATTGGACTCAAAATTATAGGTATTGCAACACTGCACAATTTTGTAAGGAAGGTCAAGGTCACTTGGCTCTTTGAAAGTTTCATCTTGCCATAACTTGATTGATTTTCATCTGATTTGGGGTTAATGTTAACAGTTTGAGTTGTGGGTGTTGTTACAATGTGCAATGTAATGCAGAGGTGCCACTTTTCAAGATTTCACCTGAATTCAGGCATGTTTCTTTAAATTGGAGTTACAAAAATCATCTGCATTTTATCAAAGCAGTTAAAGTCTGGTGAGAAAGCAAGGATAGACTTCAGGTAAAATTTGAAACAGTTCCGGTAAGTTCTTTCAAACTCAGTGGCATCTCTGCTTATGACCTTCAAAGGTCAAGGCCATTTGGACTTTGAACATTTTTCACCCAGCCATAAGTTGAATGGAATGTGAAGTTCCACAGGACCAAAGTTGTAGCATGTAATATTTGCAACTTTTGAAGATACACAGATTTGCTTTGAAACAAATCTTCTTTTCTAGTTTGTCTTCAATTCCTGGATGTCAATATATAGATCTATGAAATGTGTCATAGGACTTCAGATTAATTAATCCCAATTTTGGTGTTACTGTGGCCAATTTACTGAGAAAAACATACCTATGTTGTAAATGCATGTCCTGAGACAAACATCTAACAAATTTTATTCAGTCACAATTTATCAGCGCTCCCAGGAACGAGATGGTTGCCAGTGAGGTCCTAAAATGGTATGAAAGGGGATTATGTAAACAGGTTAACATAATGAAGTGCCTATTAAATGTAGGGCTGATGATTTTCCATTTTTGGTTCAAGGATTTTTTGTTTTTGCCCTATCACCATTCGGATGTTTTCCGGATTTTCCCAGAAGCCTTTTCAGGTTTTTTTGGATACACCTTATCCCAGCGCTCTTAACCAGTCGGTCGTCAGAGTGAACACGCTTTGGCTTGGCGGCAGCCATCTTTCCTTTTGAAACTCAAGTTCACATGAGAGTCTCGAGTTGCGAGATTAATGGCGGCGCCCTGGTAAAAGCATATTTGTAGAACGGAAATGGTTTAGAGCTTTAATTTACGTGTTTTAAAAGGGGAAAATTACTTTTCCCTTTTTTGTTACTCATTCCACGATTCCGTCAGATTTTCCATGAAAACGGAAAATCATCAGCCCTATAAATGAAAGAGCAAGGATTAATTTCAAATGAAATATGGAATGGTACAGTAATGGTGATGATAATGATGATTTTGTTCGCGTGTTTATAGTGATTAGCTGTGATGAGATCTTTGATTAAAGTATCATTTTAACAACACTGAGGCTGTTTATGATCATTATGATGGTAATCAGAGATTGTTACTGAATAGCAAAAAAAATTTCCTGGAGATGTTTGACTGATTTAGGATTTTTGCAATTGTCAGTTAGTGTATTTAATAATCATAAGAGTGGTCAGTTTACTCAAATTTGGCACAAAAGTGCTACATTGTAACAGCACTGAGTTAGTCATGCAGGTACTAAATTTGGGGCATATTGGTAAATACACACGTACACTGAGACTTGATCCAGTTACGAAATGTTCTCGTGAACTTTGTACTTTGTGGAAACCAACTGGCAGGTGTTTTCTGAAGAATGTTACGCTCAGACCAAGACAATATTAACCACTGGACCCTGCTGCTCCTCCCCTCTCCATCCCCCCCCCCCCAAAAAAAAAAGGGAGGGGGCTGGAAAAGAAATGAGAAATGGACTGGTCAATTATTGAAAAAAAGTTATGTCAGTAACACTACTACTTTTTTTTTTTTTTAGGGGGGGGGGGGGGGGGGACTACTATCTGCCCGCAGCCTGTCAACAGGTATGCAATGATTGTTGTTGTATTGCATAAAAACACTGGCAAAGTTGGTGGTGTTTTCGTCCAGGTTGTATAACCCATGAATACTTATGCAAAATGTATCCTGCAAGATGTTCCAGATGTCTTGGCACTGACATGTTTGTTTGTTTGTTTTCTTCCCAGTACGGACAAAATTTTAGTTTGATTTCTTTCACAGAATGTAGTGGGGAGGAAATTTTATTTCGCACCATGTGTGTTTGGTGCAGTTTGCTTGTCAATGTGGGTCCTGGGATGTTAAAGCGAGTTATGCATAAGCCTGATGTACTGGTTCGTTCAAGGCTATGTAATGTTACAGGCACATACATAAATACTTCACAGCTGACTCACAGGGTTCATTGTGTCTGTTTATTATGCCAGGGAGAGTTTTGGCTGAATTGATTTGGGGGGGGGGGGGGGGAGAGAGAATCCAACAGCAAGGACATTCCAGTTGTCTGAGAGACCTAAAATATAAACTGTACTTTGAGATAAATCTGCAGTTTTAATGTTGTGGTGAAAAGTGTATCGTAAAACTTACAAGAAAGACTTTATTTTTAAGTACAGTTGAAAACTGAACTTGCCTTATCAGAAATAAGGTACCTAAATTTGCAGGATTTTAAAGTTAGGAACCAAATTTGGCATTTTTCTTCCCCCTTTAAAATGTCTTGGTAGGGTTCGGAATAACCCATACCACAGTCAAAATGCGGCACTTGACTCTTACCTTTCAATTGTTTAGCACTTTTTCAGCGTTAATTTAATGTCTGTAGTCTTAAGTTTGTGTCCTTTTTTTGGTGTGTCTGATAAAAGTACCTTATAAGACAATAGTATTAAATTGAGCCCTGCATGGTACAATTGACCTGAATTATTGTTTCTAATTCTACACAAATACAAATAATTTTAGTGAATTGCATGCGTGTCCATTTACTGTGGTATGTGTATCGGCCATTTTGGCGAGTGCTTTTGCTGACCTAAGGAGAGGAGCGTCATTCTCATTGTCCTCAGACAGGGAACTTTGACCAACTTAAAAACACTGGTCCAACATGTGCATCTACACGTGTATGTTAAGCTTGGGTTAGTGCAGTCCATAAGTTTAACTTACAAGGTGCCTCACGCTCACATTCTACTTGGGCTGAACAAGAAGGTGCCTCGTTTGGAAAGCTGCCTGTGATACATGTCACATAGCAGCAGGTTCAGAGCTTGGGCTTTTTCCTCTTGTGTACATTACCTGTATATCAGCACAGCAGGAGCACACCAGCTCCAATCTGTGGCACATTTTAACCCTTGGGCAAATATCAGCTTCAGGATAAACCTTCCCAGGGTGGGTGCTTGACAGAATGAAGTACTGAATACTAGATAGACACTGATAGAGCTGGAAATAATAATTATTGGCAGTATCTGATAGCTTGCTTTCCGATATGGGCTGTTTGCTCACAAAATTTACATTATGCAGTTCAGCTTCACATGTTAACCCGTTTCCGCACAAATCGTCGAACAGTGCCCAGATGCAAATTATCATCGGCTTTCATGTTTTTACTTCAAAAAAAAAAAAAAAAAATCCATATGTATTTTTGTTGAGAATTGTTGGTAAAACCTGTCTAGATGTCGTAATGCCCCAGTCAATAGATTTCCCAGGAATGATTTGGTGTCTAGCTCACACCAAGAAAAGCTGTTGACTCCATGTATTCTGACCAGGAAAGGGTTCAATGTGGGGCTGTTTCAGTGTTTCTGTTTACCCCTAAATGGGGGTATATTACCCTTTCAAAACCTACAGTACCCTCTGAGAAAATTCTAAAGGGTCACAAGTCTTGTTTATTTTGTACATGTAAAATTGGGAAAAATCTAGTCTCCTCTGAATTTCCCTTTGTGTGACCCCCTGAAAAAAGATTATTGCTAATCAATAAAATAATGTAAGGCAAGTAACACCCTAGTGATCAGAGCACACTTTGATATCTGTACCAACAAAACCTCCACAGGTCTAGCTGGTGGTATTCAAACGAGACCATTTAATATATACATCTGTAGGTAGCTTTGAAGGAGCCATTCCCTCAGGTTGTTTTTGTCCACAAATAAAAATAAAAAAAAATTGATTGTAGTTGTGTAAATTGGATGCACCGCATGTGCACGGTTTGGAGGGCAGACAGATGGATGAATGGGAGGGAAGGCTTTGGCTCCATGTTATGGCACTGCAGTCATTTTAAAAAAAGATAAAGGCAGGGAAATTTGACACCACACCATGTACAAGGTTAATCAGATGGACAGCCTGCAGAGCAGCCATGAATGATGTCACCATGAGGGGTTAGCCCAGTGTTATCATTGTATGGGAAGGTGATAATTTTTGCCTCATCAGATGGCGCTGTATGTATTTTACAACTAGAACTAAGTTCTTCGTCCCTGGGCAGCCATCTGTTTGGCCTTTATGAAATGTTGAACTCTGCTCCTGTGGCAGATTAATATAAAGAGAATCCAGTATGGGTAGTCCAATAAGGATAACGGTGGGATCACAAGTTGTTGGATTTTCATGTTTTTGCAAGGCTGTGCCAAGGGAAAACATGTAAATCCAACAAGTGATCCCAGCGTTATCCCCAATGGGCCACCCGTACTGTATTTTCTTTCTCCTGTACATTTAAAATGGGAAAATATGCACCAAATCGAAGTTCTATTTGGGAAAAAAGTTTGGAAAAAAAAACACTGTTTTGGAAGTGGGAGGCGTCTGTACTTTATTAAATGCACCATGGCCTCTCATTGGTTCGTTTACTACTTGAAAGCAGTGAGTGACAAGTCAAAGAAAAAATTACAGTTGAAACCTTATCGTTCATGCCCATGAAGGATAACCCATTCAGGATAAGCTTCAGACATAGGAGAAATAATGGGATCACATTGAATTTTTACCATGATCTTGGAACAAAACAGCCTGTGGGAAGGTCTTCTCTAGGGCCAGTGCATCAGAAGACAGACCTGATAAAAAGAATGCTCGTAACTCTTTCAGTGCCAATCACGTCTTAAGTCGATCTACTTAACTAGGCTGAATTATCATTAGGATCCCAGATTCGTATTCCTCGTAAAAAGACCTTTCATTCAAGTAGCAGTATGTCTATAGTACCAGAGAGAATACACCAGGTCAACAGCTTTTTTCGGTGCAAAGAAAAGCTGATGACTCAATCCCAAATTTGACACTGAAAGAGTTATATGACAGTGTAGCTTGTTACAGGTATTATATGTACAGTGAAACCTCCCTATACCGAACACCCTTGGGACCGGAAAAAAAATGTTCAGTATAGTGAGGTGTTCGGTATAGGGAGGGTTAATAACATTGAAAGTATATATTTGGGACCAAGAAATGGTGTTCAGTGTAGAGAGGTGTTCGGTTAGAGAGGTTTCACTGTAATTACAAATTTGATGTAATCCTAGTTAAATCAAATCAAGAAGCATGATAGTGCATCAACATAAAATGACGTAGGCCTGTATGAATGAAGAAAACAGTGGGGGACTTTCATGTTACATGTACTTTCATTCTTGACAACAAATAATATCGGAAAGTAGCTCAATGAAGTTTGAAAAATGTACAGAAATCTAACCTTAACCTGGTCAGAATGAGGCTGACTCAATGGCCTTCCCTTGGTACATCGCTGCCACCTAGTGCCAAAGAATGCTGGTGACTTGGGGTGTGCCATCGCGACTGGGGTTATCTACAATTCTTAACATTTAGAGAGGTAAAAAAATTAAAGCAGATGATAATTTACATGTGGGCACTTTTGGATGTTTACAGTGGGAAAATATCGAATTGTAAAGATTGATCCAAAACTTTGTGTGTTACAGGTGAAGGATGCATCAACCCCGGAGGCGGAAAAAGCGACACACCCATGGCATGAAGTCTGTGGAAGTAATGCGGGGCCGCAATGGCTATGGCTTCACCATATCAGGACAGCATCCATGTATTCTCAGCTGCATTGTTAGTGGAAGCCCTGCTGATCGCGCGGGACTCAAAACGGGTGATTATCTGATATCAGTAAACACTACTAATGTGTCTCAAGCGTCGCATGATGATGTGGTGCGCATGATAGGATCTTCCAGTGGACTGCTTGTGTTACAAATTGCTGAAAACTTTAACAGTGACTCATCCGATGATGACTTTCATAATAAACCCAAATCAAAATGTCCCAATAGAGTCCGTCCAAGACACGTGCTCGGTGCTAGTAAGGTGGAAGAACTTCGTCCAACAAACGTTCTTGCAGATAGATCAAATCAGCAGCAAGTGCCAAATAGGTATGCAGCGCACAGTAAAAGGACTATCCACAGTGCTAGATCTCGCTCCCATAGCCCTGGAATGAGAGACAAATATTCTGCAGACACAGCAAGACATGCACGCGACAGACCTACATATCACCACATCAAGTCTCGTGGAATCGCTGTTGGACACTCCACAAGTCAAGGTGTGGAAAGAAAACGACACAAGCACCAAGCAGCTCACTCTGCCGGCATTGTCGTAAATGATGGAGCACGCGGTCCGAAACATACAGTTATTACGCGAGAAGCAAGATTGGCTCCACAGGCGCAGTCAAACTGGTTTGATAGTTTCAGTACAGACTCCTCGGAGACGGATCCAAACAATTCCAGTGCGTTCACCCCAAGAGAGCTTTCGAACATTTTATACCCTTCATTAGAACCTACTCTTGCAAGTGACTCCTTTGCAGAACAGCCCAGAGCGGTAAGAGAGGAGGAGGTGGGTGGGTCAGTGTGTCGATGTGTGGTGGGCTACGTTGGTTCCATCGAGATGCCGAGAGACGTGAACTTGCCAAACTCCCGTCTGCAGTCTATTCGGAGTGCTGTACGCAGACTTCGTGTCGAACAGAAAATCCACACATTAGTCCTCATGGAAGTCTTTGAAGATGGAGTCAAACTTACAAACACTGCGGGAAATACCGTGGCACATTACCCGAGTGAGAAGGTGGCCTTCAGTGGATTCAGTCCTGACGACAAGCGATTCTTTGGCATTGTCACTCTCCACAGTCCAAGCAGTGATGAAATTAGTAGTGATAACAGTAGTTTTGATGGTGCCTATATGTCCAGTAGTTCCTGTCACGTCTTCATGGTGAACACAGAACTGGCTTTTCATGTTTCTCATGCACAAAAGGCTCGCAGTTTTGGACTGCGGTGCTCGCTAGACCCTGTTACCCGTACATGCCGTGAATTTCCAACTTCAGCAGGGCCTATATTGCAAGGTGTTGCCAAGTTGTACCGAGGTCGCCAGGATGGATTATATGATGCTGAACTTGTGCGAGGGAATGTCGGTGGTGATGCAGATGTGGAACACCACAGAAGTAACAGTAACAGTAGCAACAGTGATAGTGGACTGGGATTCTGTACTGTGGAGGATGCTCGAAACAGTGACCCAGTGTATGTAGTTGAGATGCCTGCTGAGCAAAATGTAGAGAACCAATGGGGATCAAACGGCCAAGATGAGGCTGACGCAAATTTATATAGGGCAGCAGCTGAGGAGGACTTGAGTACCCTCGCAGCATCAGGACCACGAGCCGCGTCAGCGGCCCCAGATCTTAGTTCAAGCACACCAGACCAAAGTGTGCTGAATGTGTCAGTAAGTAGTGATAGAAGCACAGATGATTCTCAGAATCAGAGTACCACTTTGGATAGACTTAATGTGCGGGCTATGCCTGATCCCGTAGGGTTTAAGAGACCCTCAGTGTTGGATGCTTTGGAGCAACAGAACAGTGCGGACAACCTGCGGCGTAGCATGCACAAGATTTTACTGACCCGACAGCGGCAGTGGGAGTACAACTCCAGCACCAGCGATGCCGACTCCAGTCACAGCCAGCAGAGCAGTGCACCAAGTGCCTTCACGAGGGTCAATCCCCGATCTGGCCCGCTAGATCAGAGACACGGTGCTTCTGTAGGAAACCATGCCCAGATGAAACTAGCAGACAAACTTAGTCCCAGAGCCTTTCTAGGGGGCCCCAAGCTGGGACATAAAGGCAAACCCACGGCTCCTATCCCTGTGTCCATCCCAGAAGTGCCTGACTTGAATCCTGTGACAACAACCAGCTCCACCTCTGTCAACGCAGACCCACCCCCAGTGCCTGAAAGAAAACCAGCTCTGCCTCCACGAAATCCAGTCCACAAATCCAGGGTTCTTCCACCTTGTCCAGAAAGACCTAAATCCACCCCTCCAATGCTGATGCAGAAATTTGAGTCAAAGTTACAGAAAGGCGATGAAGAGTATGACTCTGACCCAGGAGGCCAATCAGCAGTCCAGAAGCTGGTGTCTGTCTTTGATGAAGACCAGTGGGGTTATGAGCTTCCTGTAGATGTTGGAGCAGATGATGCGGCTGCCATGAGGAGGTATTCTGAGGGACACGCTCTCCTGGCAAAGGTAAGGACTCTCAGATTTATGTCTGGATTGTTTACATCTCGTTGGCACGCACACATTCAAAATCTTTGCACTGATGACCTTTTGTATCATCATTAATCTGTTGCATGAGTCAATTAATATATTGCATATATATATAACATTTGTATATGTGTACAGGAACATGTATTGCAGCATATTGGAACACACTGGCGAGCAAGTTTTGACTGGTAACTTCAGTAATGCTAGTTAGTATGTACAAAACAGATGAAAAAATATTTGAATTGGTGTCCACAACCATAGTAGATTTGTTTTCTGACAAGTACTGGACATGCTGGACAGGTCAAAAGTAATGGGAATTCAAAGGATAATAACATGCCCTTGGATTTGTCAGGTTTGAACATTTATGTAGATTAATCTAAAAGGCCCCTTTCCGCATTGAAAATAGTCCACTAGCATCCATATCTTGGGAGCTAAGAGGAACTTTGATTTTCACAAACATTTAGAAAATACATGTGGCTACATGTATTTTTTATACGCGTGCATAGATCTGTGCTGCTAACAACCAGGTTCGGGAAAGGAGTCTCAGCTCAACTCAATCTTGCAGGCATATGTACATGTACATGAACTTAAGACACCCTGCCAGATCCATTAGAACACTGTGTGACCACAACAGAGTTTCTTTAGTGATGAAAACTTTACTGCCCAAAACTCTGAAATTATCTAGTCACCTTGGTTCAGTGTGGTAAGACTGTCAGAGCCACATAGCAGATTTTAAGCCAGTGTGCTGCATGGCTGGTTGGTCACATATACATGGAAGCATAGCTGAAAAGTTTGAGAACTGTTGCCGCTATCAAAAACTCATTAAATTTATTATCGTGATATGGTGAAACCTCATTATAATGACATCATCTGTTCCCTGAAAATGTGTCAGATAAGTGAATATGTCAGTTGAATGAATCATAGAACAAAGAAAATGCACTTTTTGTCCCTTAAAAGATGTGTCGTTAAGTGAATATGTTGGATAATTGTGTGTCATTATTTTGAGTTTTCACTGTAGTACATTAAAATGGAACTATAGTTTTTACACTAGTCCCTTACATGCGTTATACCAATTGTTAAATTTGGAGTGACCTTGACTATTTTTCAAGGTCATTAAGGACTTTAATAAAGGACAACAAATGCAATATGTTGAAAACAAGCATGTGATACCAAATTTACCGCAAATGGCAAATGCGTATCATATACATGACTGTTAGGTATTGCACCATAGGGATGACCTTGACATACTTTCTCAAGGTCGTGGACTTTTTAATGATCATTACATCTTAATGTGAACATACATGTATCCATATACATGTATCATGTCAGTGATGCATGGAGTCATGGTGGTGTCACTGGTGGTATTTGATCAGATGTCCTTAGTATCAAAAACACATCAAATTCATTGTGATAAATTGAGATGGAACTAGAAAAAATGGCCATGGGTCTCTTTCCTTTTTTTCTCTCCCTGTGCTGGTTCTTTGTGCTTTGGAAGAATAGAAAATATTTATAATGTGTCTGTAAAAATTGAAACTGAAAATGCATTTGTTTCAAAGCTTACAAATTCTTGCAAGATAAGAAGCTCAAAAAAGTTGGGGAAAGTCATTAAACCCAATCCACTCCCCCTACCCTCTTCGTTTTCACAGAATATGCTACAATTACATATACCTGCACCCCATATGAATAAATGCTTGTCCTTGATCAGAAAGCATTTTCTGTGGATCTCGTGAGTTGGGGCAAACCCGCATCTTCAGTTCATGGAAAATTTATGCTGGTATGAGCATGCAAATTGCCAAAATGCTTTGATCACTGCTTTTGTTGCCGATTCCCATCTCAGGCAGTTGTGTATGGCACATCAAAGGGGTCGAACACATGTATGCAGAATATCAAAAGTGTTTCCACTTGTCCAGGGAATTTGGTTGAACACAAGTTTTACTGTACGTTTGCATGGTTCATGTGGCATTTCACTGCGGGTCCTGTCCGGAAAATACATGTGAATCCAGGATGCACAGTCAAGTATTTTCAAAGAGTGGGCTTAAAAACAGGGGGTCTTTATGGCAGGTACCTCTCTGTCTTGTCAGCAATAGAGTGAACACTCCGCAGGGTTCGAAATTAGCGGGTGTCTAGGTGCCCTGGGCAACTTTCATTCGTGTCTGGCAACTTAATTTCCTTAGCTGGTTTACCATGGGCCAACTTTCTATATTCAGCAGAACGTGTCATAATTTCCAACAATTGTGGGCACATTAAATACAGTTCCTAGAATCTTCTTCTTTGTGTGAGAATGCCGTTTTCATAGCGGTGACTAATATAGCTCTTGTACACAAGTCTTGATTGTTCATTTATAATTGCAACATTATAAATGTCTGTGTCTCTTAACAAGGTGACTGGAGAATCAATTCTCATGTGGTGGGAAATTGGTCAACTTTCTGGAGATTTGGGAGACTTGTAAAAATGCTGTTGTTGCTCTGGGGCAACTGGAACAGAAAGTGAATTTCTACCCCTGCACAGTGGTGTGATCGTGAAGATTGATCAATTTTAATGAACAGCTTCTGAGAGTGATGTGTAATAATGTGTCCGTCATCACATGATGTGTGTCTGCATGACATCTCTGCTATGTGGAGACTAAACAGGTCGCCTGAACATTCATCTTAAATTGACCTCGTGACCAACTCATGGGGTCTACATACATGTACAATTTTTAACCTGTCCAGCAAAGGGGGGGGGGGGGGGATGTTTTGTGTTTTCAGGTTGTACTTCCAGGTACACATATTTGACTTTATATATAAAATCTGATGTGTATGTATGTATGTACGTGTGTGTGTGTGTGTTAACAAATTTTGCTCAATTTAGATATAATTTAGATCAAACCTCAAAGATACCTTTGTTAGGATCATTTGTTGCAGCAGTTGGAATGTCAGGACACTGAGCAGCCAGCAGCGTGTCTTGATTGGGAGGTTAATGGTTAATTACTGAGAGTACAGTGAAACCTGGTTTGAAAGACCTGTGAGGAGAGACCAGCTGCCTTTTCAGACCATGTTGACCGTGTCTCTTTTGTCATCTTTCCGATGATATTGCACAATTCTCTGCTGAGAGACCACCTGCCTTATATATGTGACCACTTTTTGGCCTGCACTAGGGGTGGTCTCTCAATACAGGATTTACTGTATAAGAAAATACAAGTCTTGTGGCTCCAGCATATGCCAAAATAATGTTAGGACGTGAGGTGTAGTGCACAGTAATATTATGATGTCAGCGAAGTTACACTTCAGCTTGAATCTGAGAAAACTTATTTAAACACACGAGCACTGTTGAAGCATATGTTGTATTTCAGGTTCAAAGATGGCAGTCATTCTGAGGAATTTTTTTTTTTCTTAGTTGGTCATTTGTCCCTGTAAGAGTGTGTATCTTATTGGTCCAAATAAGGTGTTACTGGTTCAAGCGAGCACCCATGGGGCGCAAAGCCATTCCAGGGGGGTCTGGGGGCATGTCCCTTTCCCTGCTCCACCCAGGAAATTTTGGGAAAAAAAGAGCATGCAAACTGGTGCATTCTGAGCCCAAAATTAAAAGCTCTTAGGGGGAAGTCTTGACCAAAATGTTCTATAGTTTAGGTTCCAAATTACGATTTTTTTTATGAATACGAACCAAAGTGCAAGTGATGAATAAAAAAAAACCTGAAGGTAACTCCTGTACATCTTGCAATGCTTTTTGAATATCTACATTGCATTACTAGGCTATTTACAAAAAATTGCACTCATGTGTAGTTGACGTCTTTATGCTTTGTACTATGTGCATGTTTTTATGATCTTGTAATGTTTTAATCATGTGAATAGTTGACAAGTTGCAATTTCTGCTGCCCTAAATAAAAACAATTATATCCAGTTCCCTCCTTTTTTGGGGGGCTTTTGTTGTATCTGTTTGCTGTACTGGCCCTTTTTGACCAGGCTTACAGCCTGGTATATATTTCAGCATTAGAAACTAGGGGTGGGTATTGTGAGTAATTTCGTGTCATGATACTTTTCGGTACAGATCCATGTATCATGATGCGTATCACGATATATCGTGGACGTGTATTAAGTGATGACGCTTTGTGAATGTACATACAACTATTAATAGCACAGCCACTGTGCTGGTGTTTTTCTGTATTGCTCAGCCATGTCTACCCATACCCGCAATAAAATAGACGTTATAAGCTGCGAAAAAGTTCTTTGTTGGCTGTTGATCTCTGTGTGGATGATTTTCTTCATATTTAATTTACAAGTTGTAGTGAAATTGAAGTTTTTTTACCGTATCATGAAAATTCGATACACAAGGATCCTATCAGGATATCGTTCAGTACAGGGTTAGTATCATGTTATTTTGATATATTGTCCCAACGCTATTAGAAACATTGTCATGGTTACATTGATGGAGCGCACATTGTTGCAGGTGACAGGATAAAGTGGTCACCTTGTGGTTATTTGAAAAGGAGTTACACTATTTTAAGCATCCAATGACAGAAGTCAATATCCGAAAACATGAGAACACTTCTACCTATCATGGCTTACATTACATTTGCATCATGGTCGTGTAAGTTGAGCATTCATTGCAACAACTTATGCAGGACATGGATAGAAGTGACTCTGATGAAAAAATAAATGCACCAAGTTTTATTCTTATTTTTTTTTGAACCAGAATTCAGAAAAATTGTCCTGATATTATTCAACGTTTGACAGTTTGTTTCATGTTGGAACATAAAAATATCCTTGGTTTTTTGGGTTGACACCGTAATTATGAGATGTATAGGTCCTGGGAATAGTTTATCAGTTAAAACCGTGGAGGAATGACTTCTCAGCATCACTGAGATCATGCTCCTGCTTAAACACTGGGACAACTGGACCATGATCACATGTGGTGGTCAAGAATTGGTGTCCCATGATGCTTGGTATTATCTAGATTTGTACACTGAGGCACTCATCAAAAGCTTGTCTAGACATCACTTTTGGCCTTGGGCAATATACAGCTCTCTAAAATTAAGGAGGGTCTCTACCCTCCTTGGTAAAAGAAATGAAGTGAATGATAAGTACAGTTCATGTACATCTAAGTCACGGACGATTGAACAATCTTTATTCGTTAGCATTTGTTGTTCAGTTTTCCCATAATGTACTCTGAAGGATGCCAACATTTTGACAAATCACAAACTCCTGAGTTGCTAACTGTCAAAAAAAAATTTTTTGTTTTAAAAGAGAGATAGAAATATACCTAGTATCCCAGCTTTGAAATTTAGTATATTTCTGGAGGACCATAAGGATGCATATCAGATGTTTTAAGACACCTACAGCTGTAATGCTCATCACGCAAGTCCACAAAATTATTGTAAGGGACAGAAATAGCGTATAAATTTGTAAAGTTTGCTTGTAATTGATGTGAAAATTTTCAAGAAGTGACCGATGTATTTTAAGTGATTGCCGGTAATAGAGTGTTTGTTGAAAAACCTTTTGACCCTTGGAGAGTTGCCATGGATACTTGGCCCTCCAGGGTGCCACCCATAGTGAACCCCCAGTGACCCCCTACTGTCTACAAATCTGTTAACAGTGGTTGAACAAGTGACTGCAGATATGTGTTGAGCAGCCAGGTTAATTGAAAGTGTGTTGAGACTTTTTTTTTTTTTTTTTCTGCAATGGAATTTTTGAAAACTTTATATTCCCGTTAAGGTTCTTAGTTGCCAGGCACTTACCCTGTTTGCCTGGTGTTTTCAGTTAAAAAAAAAGACGGAAGTTCAATTAAATATAGCACTTGGAAACTAAAAATGTGCACCAGTCATCAAAACTGAACTGGGGAATTTTCACTGAAAATCCAGCATAACAGTTGTTATTGGCACTTCTGAAAGTGTTAAAAATAGATTGGCACTTACAGCCTTCTCATTAAGATTTGAAGTACTTATGAGGTTAACCCTTTCCCCCTTAAATTAAGACTGAGTCAACAGCTTTACTTGGCATGGGTTGGGCACTAAGTGCCCAACCCATGCCAAGGAAAGCTGTTGACCTGGGGCATGTGATCTTGATAAGTCTCATGCACATTTCTCAGTCAAATTGTTCTTCATAACTGTTGAAATTAGTTGAAAACACTGAAGCAGACGACATTTGACCCCCAGCCGGTTTTGGCCGGTTTGAGGGGGAAAGGGTTAAAGAAAAAAGTAGGAGTTATATACTTGGAATTATGACACATTTTTATGTACGCAAGTTATGTACAAAAACCCAGAAGTAGAAGGCCACAGTCTAGCAAGTAATAGGCCATTTGAACCTCCTGCTAGTGAGAAGGCTGCACTTGTAAAAGTGGAAAAATAAATTTCCTATAGTCATGATAATGTAATCTTTGTCGGGCTGGTAGGTCGTTCCTTGTGGTAGCTCTGTGGTCCTTAATTTTGGCTGTTGAAGGCTTTGTGGTGACACTGTTTTATGTGACTTTACATGCTGCAAGGTGACTCAAGGATTGAGCAATTGTCGTTTTTACAAAGTTCTGTGTTCCTGATGTTGCATACATGCATTTAGATCTTCCTTTCATGCTGATCGATCTGCATAGGCAAGTCTTGCAAACTTGTTAAGAAAAAGTTCTGTCAGTGAGAGGGGCATACATTGTCGAGAGTGTTAAGTGGCAGTATCACTCGGACTCGTAATACTGAAGACACATGTTTGTTCACGTCCAAAGAACACCTGAGAAATATGTAAACATCTCCAGGCCGCACTTGGAACTGAACGCCCGGAGACAAAATGGCTGGCTCTAGCCACATATTACATTGTCTTGACGTAACCCACCAACCACCTGTCATTAAAATCCAGACCTGGAGCAATTAGCAGAGACACACTCTGGGCCAGGACTCAATTATGGAGCATCCTGATTGCTCCCGTGAGCCCAGTCAGCTTTCAAGTGTCTGAAAATTTGTGGAATGTGTTGGTCTTTGGGCTGCTGACGTGTGTGCATGTCTAGAGGTGTTGGGGACGGGGCAGGAATCGAGTTAGATGTCACACCGCTGTGTAAATATTTACGTTGACATTTCAGTGGGCCCAAGTGCTGCCCCATTCAAACAGGATGAAAAATATGCAATAAAAATGAGTGTGGTTTCCAGGAGCACAACAGTTGTGTAGAAATCACAGAAATGGAATGTGGGCTTTGTGTGATGTGTGTCCAAGTGGGCTCGCCTGCCCCTGTTGAGTCTTGTTACTTTTTCCTGTGGTAGGGTTTAGACTTTTAAGTCAAAAGCATTCTATCAAAGCATCAGAAGCAAACTGTTGATCTGATTTTTTTTTTCTTTCTTAACATGTACAGTTTTCATTATTTCAGCTTTGGAGTCCCCAAAGCTCATGAAATGGTGGTCTAGCAGAGAGTTGAATTTGCGGAAAGTCATTAAATTAGCACTTCTTCAAGGCAGGCATGTGTTGGTGTTGCACATGTGAACTCTAATGAACATTTTGCGTGAAACTAGAACTTGTTTTTCGTATTTTGGGTAGAAGTGACAGGTCATATTTCATTCACGTTTTTTTGTTTTTGTTTTTTTTTTTTGTTTCTTTTTTTTTTTGGTTTTTTGTTTTGTTTTTTTTTTTTGTTTATTTTTTGTTGGAAAGGGTTGTGCATGTGCAAATACTTATTATGCAATGTTGTTTTCTGGATGGCTAAGCTGGGCAAGTGTGTGAAGAAATAGTAAATATTCCAGTTCCTAGTTGTAATGAATGAATGTATTTATGCATTGACAGAGCAGTTCATAAGTAGAATCAAGGTTTCCTATTGTCAAAAGTATTGAAATCCATAGAAATAGGGTTCTTTCTGTAAACTTGATGGTTTATAAAATATGCACCACATGATCCAAAAATGAAATTGGCGACTTGATATTAAGGACATACTTCTGCTTAGCAGAGGGGTCCACAAAATAGGCGATAAAACACAATAAACTAAAACAGTCCAAGAAAGTACATATTTTTGAAAAGCACATTAAGTGTAGAGTTGTTTTGAACTTTTGTCATTGTAATTTTTGTCACTTGTCTTGTGTTTATACAGCAATTGCACAAATTCAAGTGAACATACAATTTTTAAAATTTTTTGGTTTGAAATGGAATTTCACTTTTCTATTCTTCATTCAAACTTTGAAACTCTTGTGACAAAATAAACTATAGGAATCAAATACAAAGAGAAGGTCTTACTTAATTTCAAATTTTGATTTGTTTGGTTTCTAGCACTACTTGATGTTGGAAGGTTGACATCTCACTTTAGCATCATAAAGTGTGAAATTATGCGTTAAAAAGCATATATGTAAAAATATGCTGTAATGGTGTTATTGTGTGCTTGGCTCCATAATCTCTTTGTGTCGGAATAAGTTTAATGGAACTCAGCGCACAGTCGCACTCGAAACACAAGGGGTCCAGGGTCCCCTCCCCCCCATCAGATTTTGCAAATATATGCAGATAATTCTGCTTGTCAGGTGAGGATTTATAGTATTTGATGGGGAACCCATTTCTAATCACAACTGTATGTACATGTACACATGGAAACCTAGCTTTATGCCTCATTTGGAATCGCAGATGTCTCATTCTCACCAACAAAGGGTTCATCACACCGGACCTTTGTGCTAAGTGTGTAGCAAACAGTTAGGCCTTCATTTCTCAGGCAAGTGGTCACTCTGCAGGACCATCACTTGCCTAAAACTCATTTCATGCGAGCTGGTTGTCACTCTCCAGAACAGCCATAAACAAAGGTAATGGATAGAACAGCTCGCTAAAAAGCTCACCTTCATAATTTTGGGGGGGAGTGATCAACAGCTCCCCTGTAACATTCAAATGGGAAGACCTGAAC
Organism: Hermodice carunculata; assembly: GCA_964020975.1. Taxonomy (NCBI): domain Eukaryota; kingdom Metazoa; phylum Annelida; class Polychaeta; order Eunicida; family Amphinomidae; genus Hermodice; species Hermodice carunculata. Next base: position 17,407,933 of record OZ026616.1, on the reverse strand, counting down.
AGTCCTAATGATTTGAAATACACAAAGCCTTGCCAGTGGCAACTGTTAAAAAGATAACTTAAATTCATATATCAGATTGCAGATTTACTGTTTGTGTCATGATAATTTAAATCCATCTTATAACGGAAAGCAGATTTAAGCCTGCTGTACATAGTTGTACCACAAATATAGTGGGGATATGGAGTATGGTATAAAAGAAAAAATAGTATTTACTCTGTAGTGTCAGCACAAATCACAATACTGTAGTCCCTCCTTTGAGAGACCACCCCTAGTGCCACCCAAAAGACGGTCACATAAAGCAGGTGGTCTCTCAAAGGTATAAACAACATGAAAAGAACTACAGAAAGACCTGACAACTGTGGTCTCTCAAAGGAGGTGGTCTCACAAAGGAGGGACTACTGTAAAATGTTGGGCTCGTCTGTATATACTGATTCTAGATTCTGATTCCTTGCAAAAGGGTCTTTCACTTGAAGTACCAGCATGCTTGTATTAAGAGGAAGGGTCCAGGTCAACAGCTTTCCTTGGCAGCCAAAGTGCATTAAGAAAAGCAGTGGACAAAGTCTCTTAACTTGGCATTGAAGGGGTTAAAAAAAGCTGACGCTATGTGCTTGATGTGTATATGCAGAAGTGGCCACCGATGTGATTTACACACCTGAGATATTTTGTTTGCTTACTGGTTCCTTTATCTTTCATCCCATTGATTTTTACCATAATCCTACATATATTGCCATGTCACCTCGAGTGCTGGGCATCGGTGATCATATGTAATTAAACTGCGTAGCACACTTGAATCACCGATTTAGATATCCCGAAATCATCATAAATGGATGAGGTCAGGATTATGATGGAATTGGGCACTTCTGGTCATTTGTAGGGCACGGTTTATCTGAATCTCACACATGGCACCTAACCCGTATTATTCACCAGTCAATCAGCTCACTTCTGTCGGTCAAAATCGTGTACAATTGTGTTTGGAAGTAGCTTCCCTCCAAAGCGCGGCACGTGTGAATGAAGGTGCAAATATACCTAGCTAAATATTTTTCCTGTATTTTCGCAGTTTTAAGTATTGTTTAGTGCTTTGATTTGTGTATTGCACTCTGTTCCACAAGCATGTAGTTTTGGGTATGTGTATTACCTTCGAGTCAAATTTATAAGCAGCAGTTGCACACTTTATCAACAGTAAGGTCTATGTGCACGGGAACAAATAGAGAGCGCGTTTGTTGACAGACTCGGATGCACATATAGAAACAGGTGTGAGTGGACTGCTGTAAACAGGTAAACACAACTGAAGTAGAACTTGGCGGTGACAAGGTGACACGCCTGAGGGGTCCTCGCTCAGACTTTTCACCAGCGGCTTGTTTCATCGCACACAGCCCAATCGACTGCAATGTGGCTGAAATTACCTGCTTGTTAGTTCTCTATACAAAAAAAAACAAACTTTATTTTAACGAACATTCCTGCCTGACAACAGAGAACCGTACAGGAGGAGTCCAGAGACTCCACACAGCCTGGATTGCACCAGTGTGAATTAACCTGCCAAAATTTGCTCCATGATGCTGAGCATGCTGATTGATTTACATTAAGAAACAGTCAAATAAATAAAGGTGTACGAGTATGCTTTTCTTTGTTATTGTTTGCCAACTTGTTACGATCTCAAATCACATTATCTGGCGATCTGAGTTGCTTAGTTAGTAAAACTGGGGTTAAAGGCATGATGTGACAGACCTGTATGTGGACTTTTGTTTTCATTGTGCCACTTAGCGATCTCTAACTGAACCTCCTTTTTAAGTAATCGAGATTTTAAAAAATCAGCATCTTGAGTGCTGAAAGTAAAGTAAGAACTGGTGAAATATGTAATCGTTTGTAATATAAATTTATTAACCCTTAAAGTGGTAATCATGGGTATAGTTGTTTTCTCATTACCATTAAACATATGATGGTCAAAAGATTCAAATTCCTCACGAAGATACCTTTCATTCAAATACACGCAAGCCTAGCCTAGTCTCAAGCAAAATGTAATATTTGTCAACAGCTTTCCTAAAATAAAAAAAAAGTAAAACTGTTGACTCAGGTCTTAAAATCAGTGCTTTAAGGGTTGTGGTCCAGGATAAAGGTGGATATATTTATGTAAGGCATACGGTGAAAAGTACATGCTGTGAAGTTTTGAATTCTTATCAGGACAAAAATGATTGTCACTTTGTCCAATTCAAAATTTGTTGTCTTGGTGATACTATGAGTGTCAGCCACTGTATTGATCAGTTGAGTGGCGACAAGTGATAAGTTCTAACAGTCACTGGTGTTGAATGTTAAATTGTGCAATGTACATATATCAGTGTACACCTTTCCGTTGAGTGGGCTCCAATAGAATTTGGAGAATGTGACATTGAGATTTTTTGTCTTGAAATAATCAGTACAACTGTCGATAGGAACTTTAAAAAAACTTTGCATAAATGACAATAGAAAAAATAGAAATAGAACTGATCCCTGCATTGGAAGAAGTCCACGAGGGAGCAAGTGATAGTCCATTTGTGTTCTATTTTGCACACAGATTATTCTTAGAATTCAACAGTGTCTAGTTTAAACTTGAGAACACTTGGTTCCAGTACATGCAAAACAACTCCATGCAGCACAAGTCAGTGATGCAGCAATGCTCACTGAAAACTTGGAGTACATTTGAATGGTGAGAAGCACAGTTTTTTAAAATGTTTTATTTGGCAGGGGACGTTATTCGTGAACACGACTGTAAATACAATGTCCTCGATTGAAAGTGATTGGTTACCTTGACAAGCTTCGAGAAATCTTAGAAGTCATAAACTTCATGTAATTATACAGACAATGGACTGACCCTTTTCTATAATATTTAGCAGTGTGTTACTCAGTGTCTTTGAATAAACATGGTATAAATACGTGGTTGTCAGGCTGAGTCGCTGTCAGTATTTCAAGCAGTGGACAAATGGCCGGCGAATCTCATGAGAGACAGCAGAGGAAGGCGGGGTCTCTGTCGTTCAACTGAAAACAGGCGCAGAGACTGGTGGCGCCCTCAGAAGGGGACCAGCAGTCTCATTGCCCTCCAAGCTCAGCCCCAATCTTGGGGCCCTGTATCTCCCTTGGAAAGTACAGTGGGTGACCTTGATGCAATCATAATCACAGGTTAGTCTTATGTGAATTTTACTTGAGGACTATTAATTACATGTCAGCTGAGACAGCTGTGAATATTTCAGATAATGGAGCTTTATAAGGACCTGGCCGAGATTGCATGTGGATGACTGGCTTAATGTGTTACTGAGGTCACTGTGACATTTTAGCGAATTTTAACCATTCAGTTTCACTTTGTATTGCACATGTGTTTGAGCTAGAACATAGATACTGCAGAGGTTCATGGTCCTCGATAAAGGTTTGTTTGCCCACTGGTTTTTGCTGACCATGATGCATAAATTCTCAAGCTTTCCAACGTCAAATGTCTTTAGTGTCCTTTCTTGACTGCATGTCAAGAAATATTTTAGGCTGCATTCAAATACTGTGTTCAGTAACAATCCTCTATGAAGTCAGTTATGAAATACACCTCCAAGTGACTGTGCACATAACCATATTTGCAGGCTTTGAGGCCAATTCTAGCAAACTGGGATTAACTCGTTTTCTTTACATGTAACTCGTATATCTTGCAAAGAAAGATCGATTTACATACAATGTTGCAGTTATATTTCAATCTGAAAAGAATAAGGTCATTTGACCGTCTGCATGCGTAATCATTGGCTTCCAGAGACTGACATAATTTATCATCAGCCTGGGAACCAGACTGTCACTGCATGCTGCATGGACCAATAATATGCTTTACATGCAAATTCGCAATGGGAGTCATTTACAAAGGATGAAAATTATACCTTGTGACCTGTGCAAGGTTGCTCAGTTTGAATTGTTCATTTTTACGTTTTTGCTTTCCCTTTCTGAATGAGTACATTGTAACTCGATGCCTGCAAGTGTTGGTTATTACAGATGGGATGCACAGGTCATCCTACTGTGAATGTACATATTTTCATGGTTTTCACATTTCAGACATCTGATGAAAATTTCGCGCCTTATCATGTCATGGAAATAGTTTCTGTTAAATTTGTGTCAGAATGACACTTCACTGTGGTTTATTTTCATTATTTTGTGCTTTGAGCAAAAAAAAAAAAAATCATGAAATATAGTGAATTGACAGTGACACATCATATATAAGTGACCTGCCATTTGGTTCTGGGCAAAGGTTTAGAAATCTTATTTTCTGTACTAAAGCAAGATATGGCATGAACTTGGCAGTAGAGTTGGGAAGAAAGAATGTGGACATCTTGAACACTACAAAATAATGGACTCATTTATAATTTCCACACCAAAACAGAACAAAACATACCACACATGTCCACATTGTTGGACCTGTTGCTGGGGTTGTGTGCATGGTTGATTCTGGATCTTTTTTGAGGGATCATGTTTGTCCTATTATTTTTCCTGGTGTTACGTGTGGAGCATCAGTTCATTTGTCCTTGCATAAACCATTTTACTGGCACAACATTCAGGTTCCTCATGAAAAGAGCACTCATTCAACATACCAACATGCCACCTGTCTGATACCAGTAGCTTTTGGCAGAAAAGACTTTTTTCTAGGTCAGCATCTCTCCCTGGCAAATTTTATGCAGCTGAGGAAAACTGCTGAATCAGTCTTGTATTCAGATCTACATGTATAAGGAGGAGCCCTGTCACAGTTGGAGTAAGATTAAATCAACAGTTTCCCTTGGCATGGCCTGCTGTCAAAAAGGTTTTCTGTCGACATGGTTGATGAGGAATTTGAAGTCAACTCATTGAGGCCAATGGCAATGCACATCATGTGCATGTTTTGTGATATTGTAATATCAATTTAAGGCTGTTCAAGAACATGGAAGAAAAATAAGAGAGATACGGCTTGGGAGACCCTAAAATCACAGGTATACTTGGGGATTATAATTGGTTCCTGGGAATTTTTTTTTTCCCCAAAAAATTGTGACCAGGAAAACTTCTTGAATTCGATGTACAGTGCTTCTGTACAATATGTGTTTGGTTTTAGTCTTGCATTTAGCACACAAAGAATATGAACTATGATAATCCTATGCTAGGCTTATACTTTCTTCATGTTCATAAGTTGTGTTGAATTTGCAATCACATATATGCAGGTATCGTGGATTCCAGGTGTGCTGAGGTTTTCTCCATGAACCCCGATAATCAGGCAAGTAGAGACATCTGGTGGATATTGAGGGAAGCTTTCAGTTGGCAGTGAGAATTAATGTTTAGGCTTGCCACCAGGTGTCAGGCTAGACTTCAGCTGTCAAGGCTTGACCATGCACTATCCAGGCAACTAGCAGGAACTTACAAAAGAACTTTGAATGGTTCCGGTGCTTTATAGATCTATTAATTGTATGCATTTCTCAACATGTTAGAGGTCATGGATGGCCCCCATGGAAATTTGTACTTGTCATATTTTCGTACAATTATGTAGCTTTTGGCATTAATGAAACTTCCATATACTGTTGGTCAGGGTCTCATATGTTAGTCTCATAACATTTTGTAGTGTTGTTTTCCGCATTTTTAGGCTGTTGCGTGACAGGGAGCTCTTTGACTGTTAGTCACTTTGCCAAATTACATGCTAATGTTTTGTGAACATGGCTAGAGAAATGCATAGATGGCCACAATATTTTGAAATGAACTGTTAAAGGGCCCCACCAAATGGTTCCGATTTATGCTTGTATTTCCAATTTAGGCTCCTCATTTTTGATGTCCAGATCTGTTGTTGATCATGCTGGAAGCTGCGCTTGTTTCAGGGTTCATCGTCATAGAATGAACATAAGTCCATGATTGAAATTAACTAAATTTAAACGTGAAATGTGCTGTTCCGGGTGCTACACAGTAAACTTTCAACTACATTTAGACCAGCAATTTTCAGTGCATGCTGCCTGCACCATAATTCCATACAGCCGCACAGGGAAATAACAGTTTACAGGATACAGAAGTGAACCAAAAAGGACGTGTACATAATTATTTCTATTTTTGTACCTGTTAACGTGACTTGAAACACTTCTAAAAAGAGACGGGAAATATGTCAGAGTTGGTCGTGGTTTTATGGAGGAAAAAGAAAGCAAAATCACTGAAGGTGGGTAATTAAACTCTGGGGCATTGTATGTTTTCTTTATCTTGGTCGATGTGTATACCTTAATGTTTGTGTGTGGCGTACTTGATTGGAATTTGGTGATGAACCGGAAGTAGCATGGTCAAGCAAAACAGCCAAAGTTGGGTCCGTAATGGCCAGCCAGGGAGAAAATGTTTTGATACCAATGGCATATTTTCAGCAAAGTTGGCCAAAGTGGTGTTTGCATGGACACTGTATTTAAAGATGTTTTACCAGAAGAGGCCCATGATTCAACTGGATTTGTAATCATGAGTTCATGCAAAATAAATAGACTTCCAAAAAATGCAAACTTAAGGACATACAGCAAGTTAGCAGTGGGTTTAGTGATGAGGGGCATTTTTCCTTAGATAACTGTCTAAATACACTCAAGAAGCCTAATAAAGTTTTGATTTTTGGAAGGTATACAACTGAAGGAATAATTGTGTGGCACTGTAGTAGTGTTAGTAGCTACAATGTTTACACAGCAATTCAAAAAAAGTGTACAAAAGTGATTATCATTCTTCAACGCAAATTTGGGTTCAGCTCCTACATTTATTTAAAATGGTTTTTGATATCAAATTAGTGTTAAACTATAGAACACACTATAAATCCAAAAATGGTGTCTCAAGTTTTGAAATTTTTGTGTTGTTCCTTATATACAGTTGCTTGAAGTTGAAAAGATGACACTTCAAAGGCGAGCTACCTTTGACCAACTCGGTTGACAAAATGGAACAAAAATTTGAAAATCTGAAATAGGCTTTTTTTGATTCACAACATAAACTTCAGTTTGCTGCTGATTTTAGGTCAGTGCTTGAATAAGTTACAGGGAAATTTGTAGTAAATCATGATGATCACTTGTGTAATTGTTAAACAAACATTGCAATCAACACGACATAGTGAACATGAAATGAATAGCATTTCCATTTTTTTTTTCGCTTTCAGAAAATGTATAGTTTACCATACTTTATATTTGAATCTAAAGTTATATTCAGTACTTTGTGAAAGTCAGTGCTCACTTGCCTTATATCCTTAAGTGAATCAGAGCTGTTCTGTACACTAACTTTATGTTAATGTGCCTTGCATTCTTAAATTATTTTTGCACATATCACTGACTAAACTGCGACAATAAAAACACAAAATGTATGTTAGCCAAGACTCTTGGATGTAACTGTTCAGTCTTGAGACTAAATTCGGTAAAATAGAGACTGCCCTGTCCATTATAAAGTATCATCATAGCAAACATAAGTATCAAATAAACTGGTTGCCCCTGTTGCAGTTACTGTGGCTGGGGTATTGAAGTGCATGCCGTCTGAACACTTCAACTGTACAACATGATTTGCCAGGAGACGTTTGAGTTTTAGTATATGTGATTGGGACAGTCGTCTGATGCCTGATTTTCTTAACCTTTTAACTGTGGCAGCTTTTTCAAATTCATATCAGCGCTACGATTGTTTGGCCATACATTATGTGAAGGCTGATATGGAGATATGATAACCTGTGTATGACACTGACTGCGTATGTTTCACAGGAAACACTTTCCTTGCGCACAATTTAGATGGAAATCGTGTGTATATGCCATGGAACGATAGAGATGCAGCTGATTTATAGACAGGTAATGTGTACCATAAACAGAGATCAATATAGACTTGACCCGCTTGGCAATCCATGTAAAACACGTATATGGGTCTATACATGTACTTTATAGACAGGTGCACATGTAGGTTTTCGTCAGCGGGCTTTGCTGTTTGTTTGAGCTGTAGAGTTATGAGTTTTGTTACACAGTCAAAGTGTGTTCCAAAATTGGAGCGGAGGTTTTGCATATGACCACAAAAGCAAGTCGGTCAGACAGGCTACCACCGTTGGCAGAAGACAGGCCAAGAAAAAAAACTTTCATCAAGCTTATCCCCCCCCCCCCAAAGTAATGTAACTTCTGTTACCACACTTATGGTCAGTTCAACAGTCCAATGAGAAGCAACAATGACTCGCACAACTATACAGTAGTGAAACCACCAAAGTGGGGGATCACGTTGCCCAGAAAGGCCGTGTTCATACCTGGACGAATCACTACAAGTCCATGCAGCACAAAAGGAAAGATCCTGCTGGCTGGCTTAAGATTGAGCAATTGAAAATATATCATTGCCAATGTCATATAAATGTTGTTCTATGAAGGAAAGCAAGTGCACACTGGCTTTACGCACTATATTTCATGGATGTAACAACATGCTTCTGCAGCAGATGATACAAGTCCGCCAGATGTTTGGCCAATGAAAAAAAAGTCTCTGGTGCTTAACTTGCACTTTGACCCTGAGAATCTTCCAAATAAGGAAAGAAAGTAGTGTCCAAGCTCTACTGGCTCGATATGGTCTGCATCATTTCCTTTTAACTCTTTCGATACCAACTACGACTAAAGTCGAACTCCTTAAGACGGAACTGCCATCAGTTATAATAAGGATGCTAGATTCATATTCCTTGTGAAAACACCTTTCATTCGAGTACCAGCATGTCTGTAGTTCCAGGGAATATAATGGTCGGGGTCAACAGCTTTCTTCGGTGCGCTTTGGGCACATTGCACCCAATGTGTGCCGAAGAAAGCTGTTGACTCAGTCCAAAACTTGGCAGTAAACAGACAGAGACACACACATCCAAGAAGGTACAAATTACATGTTCATGAAAACTACTAAACACGGTAGGCCTATATTGAAAAAGTGATTGCTCAAGCCAGGGACCACTGTAATTATTTTGACGAGATGTTAAAAGTAAGATCAATTCTGTGCTTTTCAGGATTTAGTCTGGTCTTAGGACACTGTAAATACGTGCACAGCTACAGAAATGTGCAAGTTTCAGTCTTACTGAATATTACTGACTCAGTACTTAATGAGTAATTTTTTTTTTTTTTTGTTCAATAAATCCTGGGCCAGTCTTATGCAGGGATAAATTATTTGACTGTCAGATGGCCAGCTGTGGTGTTAAAAGGGCATCATTATCTTACATGTCTTTCCTATTCACCAATTCCTGATTTGATGCGCACCAGGCAAAGTGTGGTGAAAGGGAATTGAGAAACTTATGACTTGTTTCCACTCTGCCTGTCAAGGGAAGGAATTTGTCCATTTGGCGATAATTCATCCAGCAGAGTTTTCCAATAGAGGCCGAGTTTTCCAATTGAGGCAGAAATGAAATGGAGGGTGATGTGGTTCTTTGTGACGATGCCCTGTAAAGATCACTCCTGAGTACTTGAGCCATGCTAATACCTGCCCCCCTGCTTTGAAGTACTTGGCAGCTCGCCTTGCCTGGCGGCAAGTAAGATCCATTAGGAAATCACATCAGTCAGAACCACAGTGGCGCTTCCTTGGAGAGACTCATTCTGTGGGGCAGGTCTGAAAGTGGTCCTTGACACAGGTGGTCTCTCTGTGGAGGTCATATGACAGAAAAACCTCAAAGATAGCTTCCGGGACCTCATAAATGTGGTCTAAAGTGGCAAACTTGAAGTCTCAATAGAGTTACATCCAGATGACTGAACTTTCTTGTTAACTTTTTTGTATGTTTGTTGGGGTTTTTTTTTTTTTTTTGGTTATGTTGGATTGCTCTGTGATCACGAGGAAAGCAAGCTCGTCTTGTGTACAAGTGGCAGGTTACATGATGAAGAAATACCCTGACCAGAGTTTCAACCTTTCAACTCTTGGCATCTGTCTTTAAGACATATGTAAAAGTAGCTCAGTGCCATTGAGGAGCAGAGGAAGTAGGTTTTTATCACACTGTGGTGTCCCAATCATAGACAGCTGTTATCTTTGCTTAACAATCAGTGCGCTGAGACTTTCACAAAATTACATGCAAGTTGGTTTTGTGAGATTTTGAGACATTCTCATTCACATTTCTTCAGTAGATGCCTGTCTACAGATCTGTTGTGATAAAGTAATTCGTTTCTTTATTTTTTTCATATGTATGATAATCACAATGGGTGGGGTCAAGGTATAATCTGTGTAGGGAACAGCCTCATTTTGATAGTCACCTCTGTTCTGGGTGATTGCAGATCCAATGCTACACCCCTGGTATCAAAAATGATACGCGGAAGTCAAATCACCACAAGCAGTTCATAAATGTGCTGTAGGAATTTATCTTAACTGATAAATACAAACTAAACACAGGCCAGTTCTGACAACAATGCAGTGTGCTCTCCCAGCGGAGGGTACAAAAGGCTCATTCATGGTCCAGCTACCTTCAAATGAGGGGTCTCCTGAACATGCCAAATAGAGGGTACAAATCCAATTACCACGGCAAGGTGACGGGTGTCATGAGAGAAACTAGGGAGGGACTGGTAACGTGCCTAGGTTGCCCCAATCAGCTAACTTGTGTCCATGCAAGGTCCATAATGTTTTGGTTTTGGGACATGTCTACTGAAGATGGATGTCCAATGGACGTGCTTGCGAGCTAGTAACAGCTGGTCTGGTCACGTTGGATGTGTCATTAGCCTCTTGGTCCGGGAGAGTTTTCTACTGGTGACATACCTGTTGATGAATAACTTTGGTGCAGGCTTTGCGGGCCTGCCGGGATCTGGATCTTCGCATGGATGTGACGAGTGGTGCTCGGGCATGTCACAGGTTGTGGGTCTTCTTCTGTCGCCCGTCCCATCAGTCCGAATGCGCCTCCGACACTTTCGTGATGTTCACTTGAGACAGGTAGGTTGTCCACTCTGCTTTCCTCCATTAACGGCACAGGCATTACACGGCAGCCCTGGTGGCTGGGTAATCCTGTAAAGACTCAATGCCTGGGTGTTGGGGACCATAGACTGTCCCGTGGAAATTGCTTAACCCTTTTGTGTCCACACACAATTGTTGTCATCACTATGATGTCATTCAGTAAAACCCTTCCATACAGACCTAGCCAGAAACTGAAAACGTTTTTTGTTTCTTTTTTTTTCAGCTAGGGCCCTGCCTATACCCATGTGAAAGTTTTTCAGTCACGATTCTTGAGTCAACAAAAATACAGACATTGTTATTTGCGTTTTTTGGCAAGATTAATATGGTACAAAACAGTGTGACTGCAAGTTGTTTTTTTCTTTCTTTCTTTTTTTTTTTTTTGGTTTAATTTATTTACCAGCTTGACAGCTCCAGGTTTATATCATGATTATGTCTGGTCAATTATATGTATATATATATATTTATATATGTATCGAGAGCAGGTCAGACCAATTTCATATAGATCTAGTACAATTAGGTTAATGTACAAACATGTTAATTATGGGAGAATCTTCATCAGTCACTTCTGTTAGTCCTTGGCACATACATTTACAGTGTAGATGCAGTCGGCATACATAGCATCATGTGGTTGTATTTAAACTGTGACAGGTAGTATTTAAATGTGAGACACACATTATCACCTGTGAGCTGAGAAGGGATTTAAAAACTGCGCAAGATACACAGGTGTGTTAATGTGAGATCACAGTGTTAAATATCTCCACCCAGTAGGCCCATTCGCCATTCATTACCTTGACGCTATCACACCCATAGTCCACATTTATGGGCATGTTGTCATATCTTCGATTTGAGTCTCAATAATTTGCGGCCAAAAGTTAGATAAAATACCACACGTACCGTGTTGTCTCTTTCAGGCATCCATGCTCCCTTAAGTGCCACTCCCATTTTCATCTCTGTCTCTCTCTTCCTCCCCCCCCCCTCCCCCACACGCAAAAAAAAAGCGAAATTAATTTAAAATGTACTGAATTGACTTTTAATTATGTGCAAATAGTGTTGAAATATTCATAACATTGGTCTGCATTTTTAGTCTCACATTCCAAATACATTTGAAGTACCTTGGAACTGAATGGCATGATACACCCACATAACACTTTTTAAGTGAAATGCCACCAAAAACTGCACTGTCATGCCTCTATATTAAATTTTTCAAATAAATCTATATCAGTATGTAAGCTAGATATATCTCCTGAAAGTAGACACTCTTGATTGTTTTTATACATAGCACAGATACTTTGCATTGGTTTAAAAATTGAATTTTACTTGCCTGTTTTTAAAAATTTGAAGTTTTGGTACTTTGTAAACGATAAGAATTTAGGTCAAACAATAATTCATGGACATCTTATTTCTTTATTTAAACTCAAAAAGGACATGTCTCCCTACAAAACCATATTTTAACTTGTGAAGTTATTAGTTTGAATTTAATAATTATGTATAATTTTAAACTGAAAAGGTCTGTACCAAAATTTCCCAAAATAATGTGACATTTTAATATAGTGGTCAAAAGACACACTGTGCTCTTAATGTAGGGCCTGTCATTTTCTGCGATCGTGGAAAACGGACGGAAATCTCAGAATGCCTAATCAGGAACGGATTTTATAATCAATAGGGAATTGCTAAAATTCAAACGGAACTTTCCATTTATAATGTTTAAATTGGCCAAAACAATAACATCGATTGCACCCCCACTCAGTTCTCGTCAATGGATAGTCCCGCAATTCATAAAACACTTGTTCCTATGTATAGATATGATTAGCTAGTCTGAGATAGACTTATTCATGCATCTAGGCAATTTTGCAGGAAGGAACGTTCAACATTGAAGTCATTTAGAATTTTTGATAAATATATTCTTCATTTGTTATGTTCATTCTTCATTCTTCTATAAGAATGAACATTAATCATTAGTTCAAGTGTTAGCCCTTCTTCTGTTACGGGTAAGAAAACCCGCCCAAAGATACTTGTTTCTCCTATGCTGGTATGGGTGAGTAGATCCGCCCAATGTAGCACGTGCCGAAGATTAACTTCCAGTACGCATAATTACCGAAATATTCTAACATGGCGTGTTCTTCTGCAGGTGGACAACATATTAAATGGTTTCCACTATAACTATTGAGCAATAGCACTAAAATTTTATAAATATTGCGGTATTTCGACGACAAAAACAACACACACAGATTTTATTCATGCAGACCATAACAGAGATTGATTGGCAATGTATACCAGTGCATGAGTTTCCCATTTTAACATCGATTGAATGCAGTTTTTACTCTGGATATCTTCCAGCTGTTAACCAGGAATATTCAGAATGTTTTCAAAATATCTCCCGTCCACATGTCACTAAAATTTGGTATTTATGTGACATGAAAACATAAAAGTGCCGGTGGTTTCATTGATCTACTCCGGCCTGCTTGTTTGTTGAAAGCGCGCATTGCACATGCTTGATCACATGCCAAGACTTGGCAAACTTCATTTGCATGACCTGTGAGCCAATCATCAGTGCCCTGAAGCAGGTTGAGAATCTCCTGCTTTCGATCTTAAGAGTTTTACCTCGGAGATGGTTAATTTATGCAAGATGATGTGTCTGGAAGCCTGACTAAGATCATTTAGCTTCCCAAGAAAGTGTGTTTTGGACAAATCTAAAATGCAGTTGTTTGTTTTTTTGTACATCAGTCATGTCACTTGTGCACCTTTTAGGGATGCTCTTAAACCAAGAGGCCCAGTTTTTTCTGTGTTTCACCTGCATCTAGGAGCTTATAAGCTAGGCTCATAACATGGTTTTCATCAAAGTTTCTACGCCATAAATTGTATACAAGATTTTCTTAAAACCATGTAGTAATAGTGGGTAGGTGCCTTATTCACCCCCCCCCCCAACAGCCAGGTTGACCGACCTCTTGTTGACTTTGAGAACAAATTTACTGAAGTTCAGAAACAACTTCTGTGCAGGTATTTTGTTTTCATACTGTTTCAGGAAATTTTCACTGGACAATTGAAAAAAAGCCCCTCAGCTCTGAAGCATACATGCATAATGGAGTTGCCATAGTTTAAAACAGAAAAAGAGCATCTTAAGGCTTGATATGGGACTGTACAATGATTTGTTTTAATTTAAAACATGCTTTAGTCACTTTGCCTAGGATGCGTCACTGAGCTTGTGGGAGTGAGCCATTACTGGTAACAGTATTCCTGATGCTGTCTGATTGTGGAATTATCATGCATCGCACTGTCGTGACCAAATTTGTACTTCTGCCGCCAAAAATTACAAAGGCAGAATTTCCAGTTTGATGATATGTGCAGATACTGCGCAGGATGTGGCACTCATGTACATGCACTCCTGGACTTTAAAGTACTACAAAGTTGTAGATACAGCACCTCAAAACTGCCTAGCCTAATTACGTCTGTAAAGCTTCATCTATTTTTATAAGCATTGTATATCCTTGCATGTTACAATACAAAACATGACATGATCAGATGATAATCCTTTGATTTTTTTTTTACTGATCATGACTTCAGTTATTTCAAATAAGACCTGTAATTACCAAGGTTATCGTGGGGGGGGGGGGGGGGGGGGGCATGGATTCCGCAATCTCTGATTGTGTTTTAATTCAATTTTCTTATTATATTTAGCTTTTGCTGTCCAAAATTACTTTGTGGACAAAAGCATCTTTAACATTGGTATAACTCTCTAACCAATTAGAAGCAGACTTTTAATATTTTTTTGCAAGTCATCTGCTGCTTGTGGCAAGCTTATGATCACAAAGATTTAACTCCTATCTATTGATTTTTCTTTGATACTGGAAAAAATTGTCCACCTTCAAGGTGATAATGTTGCCTTTTTCAGCTCTGTGTAGATATAAACAGAGACATTAATCGGTAAACCCTTTCTTTGCCTTATCCTCAGAAAACCTGAGTCGCTCAATCAGTTTTGAAAACTATTTTATTGGATGATAATATTTTGTCTTGCTGATAAGTGAAGCATTCAGGTTGAGGGTGAAATTACGATTCCAAAATGTTTGCTAATACCTACGAGAATCCTGTAAATCTTGCCTCTTGCAGGAGGTTAAGTACCTTTGTTTTAAAATATTTGTTCTAAAATGTTAGAACTGGATGCAGTCAGAAAAGTTAATATTTGATAAAATGAAGGAAAGATTGGGGTAGGATGAGATACCTCCCTTGCAGAGATACCTCCCTGAAAGAGATACCTGCCTGGCTTTTTGTTCCCTGCTGTTCTCATCTCTGAACACTTTTGATCAAATCGACTTGATCCAAATAGTCTCAGACCTCATGACCAGGATAGAGCAACACCCACAATCAAAAAATGTAATCTTAGAATTACCTTCATTGACCCTGACAGTGGGCAATACTGAGATTTCCTGGTCTCGGATTGACCATACAAGACACAGGGTGCTGCTGCTGAGGGTTTGTGTATATCGGTTGTAATTAATGCGTTGGGGACTCGCTGTAAATTCATGTAGTTTCAATGTATTGTAATTTTTCGCTTATTTTGCTGATGGTATGAAAGGATTCAAATGGAACCCATTGAAATCGTGTAGTATTTTACTGTAGGTTGAACAGGTGTTTTGTTCAAAATAGTGAAATATAAATCTAATTCAACTCTTTCGGTGCCACATTTTGTACTGGGTCAACAGCTTTCTCAGCTGTGCTATGGGCCCATTTTGCCGAGAGTGCACCAAGGAAAGCTTTTGACCAGACGGTTATATTTCTACATAACTACAGACATGCTGGTACTTGAATGAAAGGTCTTTTTACAAGGAATATGAATTTTTTAAAATTTTTTATATACATGTATATATATATATTTTTATTCTCCAACAAGGTACAGTAAAACATGTAACTTAGAATCAAATTAGAGCATAGTGCAATCTGTCATCGATACATGTAACTTCGCATAACATAATGCCTACAAAATTTACATAACCAGGTAATGCTAGAATGAAACAAGATATCTACACACTTGGAGTGAATGCTAAAAAGTTGCCATGCTACTTTACCATATTAACTGTACATGCAAATTCATTTGAATTGATATACATGTAGTATTTATGTGCAGAATATTACAGAGTTGTTAAACCCATATACCTTGTTTACTATGCAGACATGTTTGAAAGGAAATAGTAATTTGCATAGAATTTAACAACAGTATTAATAATGATAATAATAATATATTCAATCTTCATGTTTGAACAAATGAACTAAATCAAGAAAGTAAGACGTACGAAATATGGAAAAAACAAAGCAAGCCAACTGCCATTGAATTATCATAGTGCAAAAAAACTGACATTTCACCAACTAGTATACTACTTAAGGTGACCCCTGGTGGGCTTAACCAGCCCGAGGACTCCGAATGTTCAGCACTCAAGCTAGCTCCCCCACTTAATGGGACATGCATGTTTATGCAACAAGTGTAAATAATGATACAACTATTATTGTAATTACTCAAAATGAACATCTTGTTACTCCAAAAATGCTTTCCATTTTTTATCATGTTTCTTCAATTTATCATTCTTCAATGCCACCTTATGTTCTATTGTTTTAATTTCAGTTACCTTTTTCAAAAAATTCTTTAAATTTGGCCACTCTTTGTCATGACATAAATACAGATAATATTTTGCTACAGTGGTACCTGTCTTGAGAGACCCCTCCAATGAGAGACCGCATATCTTTTTAAGACCGCTCTCTCAGAACACTGTGCTATCTTTTCCATGTTATTATACCTCTAATGAAAGACCACCTGTTTTGAGAGACCACATTTTCACCGCCCTAGGGTGGTCTCTCAAGACAGGGACCACTGTATAAGAAAAATAAATGCTCAAAAATTCATGCCTTCATTTTCTACTCCAATCAAAAAGGAATATGAATCTTACCAGAGCAGTTCTTTTGTGTAGTTTGACTTTAGTCGCACTTGACACTTAAAAAGTTAAGGATCCCGCTCTTAGCAAAATAATAGCATGAGGACCCCCATCATCAGCATTGCAAATTAGGAGCTATCATGCCAATGTATGCTAACATTTTCTTGGAAACACAGGAATATTTACTGAGACACAAAACCTCTGTCACATCCAGAGGTGGAATTAACATGGGTCATGTCTAGAATTTACATAGCGTAGAGATAATTAGAATTTCACTCGAGTATCACTTAGTTGAAATTTTATCATTTGAAACCTAGTAAAGATTTCATGACTATATTTACAAAGCCAAAAAAAAAAAAGAAGTAAAGAAAATTATAATACCAGCTGTCACAGGATGTTTGCCATTTAAATGACATTTTTACAAAATGTGACTAGGTATATATTAATCTCATTTTGCTCATTTTGTTGAAAAAAAAATCATGTTTGTCATGACAGTGGCTAATTACAGTAACTGCTTGCAGCACATTTTTTTTTTTTTTTTTTTTTTTGATTGTCTCCTGGCTAGAAATGTCTCAGGACAACCTTGAGCATATTTTATCAGTGCTTGAACAATGTGGAAGATGTTACAAGCAGGTATCTCTCTTCATCTGATTTCAGCTCCTTTTGGGCCAGTTCTTTTAACTTTGCATGTGTGATTGGCTACAGTAGCATTTTAAAAGTGACCTGCTTCAAAGATAGAGTAGGAGCAGGGAGGGTTAGTTGTGGGGGTAACTTATCCCTCTATGGGGCCCCTGCCTCCTTTGATCACTTCTTACGGTCTTTTGACCCATAAACTGCGAAAGGAATAGAATCATTCTAAGTTTGTTGCCATGAACACGATTAATTGTTTGCGCAAAAGTGGTGCTAAAATATTTGGGCCT
Organism: Hermodice carunculata; assembly: GCA_964020975.1. NCBI lineage: Eukaryota > Metazoa > Annelida > Polychaeta > Eunicida > Amphinomidae > Hermodice > Hermodice carunculata. Next base: position 17,390,229 of record OZ026616.1, on the reverse strand, counting down.
GGGACTGCTGCGTGATTTCCCGACTGGCTTCCTGAGCACCTGATAGGAATCTGTGGTGAGGTGGTCCATGCTTTGAGAGACCGCCACCAGAGCCTGTCCAAAAGTGCTCAAATAAAACAGGTGGTCTCTCAGTAAGAGGTAAAATGATCCAGAACGACAGCATGCATAAGGGACATGGTAAAGGTGGTCCGAGACGACGGTTGATCTCTCCTGGGCATGGTATCTCAAAGCATTAACCACTATATCTAATAATAAGAATAATACATGTAATAATAATGATAATAGTAATAATAATAACAACAACAACAACAGGGCTAAAATTTCGGGGAGAATCTGAGAATCCATTCTTGCAAAGATTCTCCTAAACTTGCCTTGCATTGAAAAGAAAATCAATGGACTAAAAAATCCAAATAGATTCTCTTTTGCAAAATCCTGGCTCTGATAATGTATAACTTTCAGAGGCTGTGTACACAGAATGTAACAGGTTAATGATTTAGGAGTAATGCATAACTGCTGTCCAAAGTGGGATGAAATACATATCTGCAAAAACGGCTGGAGGGCCATCTGTGCTGTAACATCTGGTGGTCGGCAATTAAACAGAAATGTCTGCTGGACATTCTCAACCTGCGTCATGCAGAGCTTTTGTCTTCGAGAGGCCGGGTTGTGTCTTGTGTCACCATGGTGGTACATATTGATTTAGATGAGCTTTGTAAAAATGCGCCCAAGGCCAGAGGGAACAGGTTTTAAAAGGTGTTTATTTTCTTATTTTAGCAGTATTGTGTTGCCTGCACAGCGGGACAAGCTCCATAAATGCTACTACCCACCAGCATATCCATAACTTGCAGCTTGGGTCGGCTTTGCAGGCAAAGTGTTATACAGTGAAATCAGTCTTGAAAGACCACCTCTAGGGATGACCAAATTGTGGTCTCTTTAAGACAGGTGGTCTTTCATAGGAGATACAAATAACAAGAAAAAGAACTAAGCAAAGTATCCTGAAAAATGGTCTTTCAAGGCAGGTGGTCCCTCAAGACAGGGACCACTGTACTGACTGCTAGGAATGTCAGAAATAGACATTTTCTGGTAATTATAGGAAAGAACCAAAATAATACAATCTCTTATTCAAGGAGAGGACTAGAAAGCTAGTGTAGACTGGGCAGGCCCCCTTTGCTTAGAACTGTCTGATGAATAGAATTTTATCAATGTAATATGACTATATATATTCTGGTTCCCAAGGATGTCTAGATTGGTAGGAAATAAAAAAAAAATGTATGTAAGGTATTTTAGTATTATTTGCAGCCAATTGTGAATTGGTATGAACATGATAAAGTTACATACATGTAGTTCGTATTTGTCACAAATGTTTGACAAAATATTTGTTTTGATGCTTTGAAAAGTACAGAAATAAAACATAAATAAGAATATCCAGAAATGGGTCCATCACTTTAAAAAGAAGAAAGAAAATAAAAGGATAAATGTGTGGTATAAAGCTATTCAGTTTTCAAGTTGATTCTTTAATATTGTACAATACACTTTCTACAGTTAATGAGCTCATATGGATAAATGATTAAAACAAAAAACCAAATAAGGAAGTCCAATTCCAGATCAACTGATATTTGTTGAGCTCAAGATGATCAGGATATTTGTTTTTGTGTTGTCTTAGTTGAGAAATATGTGAGTCTGACAAAAATGAAGCTTATGGAAAATCACAATGAACGGAATAGAGTGCCAATTTCCAAGCATAATTCTACCATTAGTGATCTCCATTCATGCTATACCATGCATGTGTTCTGCTGTGCTGCACTCTGGTGGGAGATGCAGAAACTAATATAAGTGGAAAGGAAGACAGTTTTGTAAAACTGGCAGGTATGCAGGTGGTTTTGTGCAGAATTATTAACCTGTGGCTGCCTTGAGATTCCCACTGTATCCATATTTGTCATCACAACATTTTAATGTAGTCCACATAACTGTGGAGCAAAGGGCCGGGTCAGTGGTTTTTGCACTGCCTGAGCTGGAAAGTCATGGATTACCGGGCAGCAATATCCTTTTATGAAAAAAATTTAAAGTTCAAATTTGGCATACATGTATGCACCTTGGATGAACACGTTTTTATGTGGGATGTGAACACGCAGTCTTAGTCATAAATCTAAAGTTAATAGATACATGTTTTTGAAAATAAGTGACCAGCTTGGAACAAGTTTAATACCGTGGGAGGAGTTTATGGCCCATGTTAATGTACTTTATTTCTTTCAGAAGGATTAGAAAAACAGCCAGAGGCTAGTACAGTAATGTACCGTAAATACAATACAATACAACACAACCGCCTTGTCTGGAATGTTTTTTAATCAGTGTTAATTTCAATGAGCCTCAGTGTCCATGGAAAAGTGGAGGGCGTTGGCCTGAAATTTGATTTCTGGTGTTAACCTTTTGTACATTGCAACAGACAGGAGATATATTACTGTAAATCCACCTAATTTTGCTCTGTTTACGGGTTCCACCACAAGGGGGAGGGGGGCATTTTGGGTTGTCGGTCCATCCCTCTGTGGCTCTGTAAGCCCACCATTTGTTCGTGAATATGGTCTGTCAAGATTATTGGTCATCAGAAAGTCAAATTTACCTTAGGGATGGGTCTACATTTTCATCATTTCTGAATTAGTACGTACAGTATGCAAGGGAGGAGGGGTTAAATGGGTCTGTACACTTTCACACAATATGGAAAATGATGGTCAATTTTGGGCCTGTTTTGTGCAATTTTGCTATGATTTTTGGGGAAAATGATCCTTTTTAACGTACTAATTTGATGGTAGGTGGGGGGGGGGGGATGAAATTTAGTACCCTAAGTACTAATCAAAAAATGATAATGTTGAACCAGCCCTTATTTGTTTGTTGACTTCATTACATGTTGGTGACATTGACCTCATTTTCAGAGTCACATGACTCATGTACATGGAAAGGTGACCCATCAGTCAGTGGTTTGCGTTGAAGTGCCTGCAGTTATTTTTGGTTATTTCACTGATAGCAGAAAACCACAAAGCTACAAATGCAGTGGAATAGTATTCGACATAGTCGAGTATGGCATCCACACATACCTGCCTCCACTGAACTGTTCTTTTTACCCCTCCGCCCATATAGGCAGGAGGGGTATTGTTGTCACCTACACGTCCTTCCTTCAGTCCATGAATGCCTTGTTAATGCCATATCTCCAAAAATACTGACTTTCCAGAGACCAAATTTTTATCACAGGGTGCCATTAAGGTGCTTTAGGTGGCTATCGAAAAGTAGGTCATTAGAAGAAAAATGGCTGTGCCATGATATGTCTAAATATTTAAATTACTCATTGTAGCCGCACCAATTATTTATGACAGTTGGTCCCAAGGATGCCTCAGATGCATTGTGAAAACTAGGTCACTGGGTCACATATTTAGGTCACAATGCTGCATTGAAGAAAAATGGCCTTGCCATGATATCTCTGCTCATTGTATTTGCACCAAAGCTTTGTCATTAGGTCAAACAGAAGTAACCTGCTGGTCTCACATGCAGGTACATGGTCTTCACCTAAAGTACCATTTTCCCAGTTATCAACCCAGGCCAAGGGGTTTTTTGGTCTGTGACCCGCTTCTAGTTAGGAATGGGGATATGGTGCATTTGGGATGTGCGATGTCCATTGTTGGGTAGGTGATTGGTGCCAAAAGGCTGCTGGCACGAGACGTGGCTGTTCCATGGTCACAAAACATACAGGTTATAATTGGAACTACACTCTGTGGCCAGAGTGATGAAGTTAAAACTTCAGTTAAATACTGCCCTGCAGAACAGACCAACGGCAACCTGTCTCTACTGATAGTAGAGATAATACAATGTTTGGTCTGCATAGGAGGCAAGGTCAATTTATGCCTGAAACGCAATGACCAGGGATATGTATGCACATGTCAGTAAGTACATTTATGTTACTAGGACAAAAAATGTGAAATGTGTTACTGTATTAACCCTTTCTGCCTCAAACCGGCCAAAACCGGTTGGTGGTCAAATGTCGTCTGCTTCAGTGTTTTCGACTAATTTCAACAGTCATGAAAAACAGTTTGACTGCGAAATGTACATGAGACTTATCAAGATCACATGCCCCAGGTCAACAACTTTCCTTGTCTTTTGGAGGAAAATTTGGGTCTGAAGGTGCGTGGATTTTCTCTGTGTGTCTCGGGCACAGATTGGGAATAAGGTCATGTTGTGTTAAATATTGATTATTATCATATTCCTAAGGTGTCATTAGTATAAAGATAATGCAAATTCTGTACACACGATATGTGATGTTCCATGAGCACCATATCTCACTTGCCACCGTATTGTACAATATGGAATTGGGCATATCATATCCGTACAGTTTGTGGCACCACCTGGCGGGAAAAAAATGACTTTTTCTCTGCGACAGGGATCATCCACCTGGCAGTGATACCTGTGATACACTTACATAGAATAGAAGCATCAATAAATATGTGATAATATTTTTATATGCTGCGTGTATAGATTCTACAATGGTTTGCTGTTGATACGAAGAATATCAATGAGCATTGAAAAACAGAAAAAAAAAAAAAATCAATGAGCATTGGGTGCAATACATGCAGAACAAGTGAGGGAAGCAAACGAGTTCTGCTATGTGGTCTATATGGCACCCAGTGTGAGTTCATATTCTTGGTATCGACAGCATACCGTGCTATGATCTGTTTGTCTCATGATAGTTAGGGCGTATTTCAGTAAGTTGTGCCACACCAGATGCCAAATGTTCCAGCAGAGGTTCAGCAGTCTGGCTAACAGCAGACAATGCCATAGGTACCTGGGAAGTAGCTTAGCCCATAATAGTATATCGTATACCGGTACTTCTGGTTATAGGTACTCTTCCGGTTATAGGCAATCATCCAGTTGAAGGCAATATGCCGAACAGAAGGCCTATGGTAGCACTTTCTAATGACTATTATAGGGCCCATAGTGGTCTGGCCTATATGATATTTATACATTTGCCTTATAGCACTAAAATCGACTCAAACGTGAGTTTATTTACAGTCAGTATAGGTCCACTGAGTATACATGTATGAGTATATGATAAACATGATAATGCATGGCCTGTTCCATATCAGTACTCATATCAGCACTCCATATTTTCATATCAGTACTCATATCAGCACTCCATATTTTCATATCAGTACTCGCTGTGGCTCGTACTCCTGTGAAGGTTTCCATGCTTATACTTGTACCGATATGGTTGGAGCAGGCCATGCATTATTATAGACGTAACAGGGCTTCATTTCAGTGGCAACTAGGTGCACAAGTTTTGTCCTTATCGTGACCTGTCCATGGCAGTGGACCTCCCCACGAGAGGCAATATTGTACTGACCCCTGTGTGATCCCTCCAATATGATATCAAATGACTAAATTCAGATCGAGTGGCTGGCAGGACCTTATTAGTCCGCCACTTAATTGCGCTGTCTTTTCAATAAATATCAGGCCCTGGTGTTTTATTTATGGGAGTCCAATAGAAGAATCCCCGTTGTTGATAGGAACGCCGTGGAAGACCAGCAATCTGTCCTCAAGATGCACAGCGTGGGGTATCTGCCAGGACATGATATGTGTCCTTATAGTTGGCCCTCCTTCGAGACCCCACCCCAAGGGTAGTTGTAAAGGTGAATGTCGTGTGGAGGTATACTGTAAATTTACTTATTTTGGCGGGTAGAAGTTTTCACAGTTTTTGCATTTCAATCATTTCATTGAATTTTTAATTTCACTGTTTTGGACGTGATTTCTGTTAATATCAGTGTTAAAATGCTATCTCGCTGTGTTTTTATTTTCACGGTTTTGTGCCATCAGCAAAACGAGTGAAATAAAAATACAGCAAAATAAAAGCAATTTACAGTGACAACATGTCGGAGACACTGGAGACAGTGTACAGGAGCAGCAGCCTATCAAGACCTAAACAATGTAGCCAGTATCGAAAGTTCAGGCATGAATAAGTTATTACATGCAATGAAGATTCTTTCCTGTCCCTTTCATGTTTCGTCTTAAAAATGCTATAGCCATTTATAGATTTCATTTGGTTTATCCAGCATTTTGCTCCTTGGGATAGTGCCTCCAGGTGTCCTGTCACCAGGGCAAGGTCTTTTGGCCACGTGACCGAAAGACCTTGCCCTGGTTGCTGGACACCTTTCAGCCATGTGACTGAAAGACAGGGCACCGGGACTGTATGAGAGTCTTTAACTTCATTGTGAACTCTTTCAGTGCCAATCAAGACTAAAAAGTCGATCGACTTAAGTCAAACTAGTCTGAATTATCATAAGGATCCCAGATTCGTATTCCTCGTAAATAGACCTTTCATTCAAGAACCAGTATGCCTATAGTTCCAGAGAGACTATCCCAGGTCGACAGGGTTTTTCTCGGTCAGCATTGCATGCCGAGAAGAGCAGTTGACTCAGTCCAAAATTTGGTACTGAACGAGTTAAGGTCACCAGCACTGTTCCAGTGAAATTTGGTTCTTTTTGAAGCAAGGGTGTAGACCTATAGAAAGCAGTTACTTGTGGTTTGGATTGTCATCCTGGACTTCATCATTTCATCCTTAAAGTGGCCAAAACTGGACGGTGGTGAAACTTCTTCTACAATGTTTTGAACTAATCAGCACATAACCCATGCCAAGCAAAGATGTTGGCTTTAGTCTTAACTCATTGGGGGAAAGGTGATGGGGTAACTTTACACTGGCATCCAACAAACAGTGCATGTAAGGTCAGCTGAGCACAAGACTGTCACTATGATGCAGGCCTCTTGTTCTTGATTTGAGCTATGCTATTAATTATGCATGCACATATCCCTCCGCCCCACCCCCTCCAAAAAAATCTGTTCAGTATATTAATTAAAAGAAAATAGTTAAAAAAAGAGGTGATAATCCGTGGGCGTTAACTTGCCATTTGAGGGACCACTTGTAGGGCAACAAAGTGGTCCCACAAACAAGGTAGTCTCTTAGTAGAGGTCAGAGAACAGAACAGACTGCACCGATGACCTGTCAGTGCGGTCATAAAGGGCAGGTGGTCTCTCAAAGCAGGGACAACTCTTCCATATTCTGTGTTTCAGTTAACCCCAAATAGGGGTATAGTACCCTTTCAAAACCTAAAAAAAAAAAACACGGTGAGAAATTTCTAAAGGGTCTCAAGTCTTGTTTATGTACATGTAATATTGGTGAAAATTTAGTCTTGTCCCCTGAATTTGCATTCTTGTGAATCCCTGAAAATATTCCTGATGGAAGCACTGATGTTACCCTAGCGTGGTCTTGATTTTTTTTCTTTCTTTCTATCTTTTTTTCAATTTCTTTTCTTTTTTTTTTTTTTTTTTTTGACAGGAAGGGATATATTGCATAACAAAGGTATGAGTGTATATTGATTCACAGTTAAATTTTAACCCTCTCAGTGTTTAGGTAAATCCAGTCCACACTTGGTACACTTTGGACACATTATGCCCAAGGTGCAGTAAGAAAAGCTGTCAGCTTGAACCATTACTTTTTCATGAAACATGGACCAGCTGTCACAGGAATATATGGTCTCTTGAACAGGAATTGAATCTGCATTCATTAAAAATCATTCCGGTTAGTGTAGCATTTAGTATGATTAGTAGTCAAAGAGTTAAATATTCAACATTAGTAATACATCAAACACATGCCCTCAAGTGTTCAGTTGCAGTGACGGGAAGTAATCCAGGTCAAGGTTGTAAAGGGTGATCATGTGACCGGGCACCTTGCAGTCATTATTGAGTTTAATTACTTAACGAGGAGATATGTATACATTTATATTTGGGTCATGTTTATGCATAGAAGACTGTTTGATACAATGCATGCATCAGTTAGTTTATGATACCCGGCATATGCTCTCAGAGGTTTTGTGTATATATAGCGAGTACTCTTTGAAGGCCGGGGTGTATAGGTTGGTACTTAAGTGACATGAAAACATAAAAATACCGTTGGCTTGAATGATCAGTTTCACCATGCTTGTTTGCTGAAAGTGGGCACTGCGCATGCTTGACCACGTGCAGCTGATTTGCATGATCTTTGAGGCCAATCAGTGCCCCAGCAGGACGAGAGTCTCGCTGAAGCAGGTCAAGAATGTCGCTGCCTTCTATTCGTAGATTTTTACCTCGGAGATAGTAAATTTATGCAAAATGACAATGTTGGTAGGTAGGAATAAAGAATAAAGCCAATAAGAAAGCAGCATGCATGATGATATTGACGAGGTCCTGACGTTTCCATTGATACCAAACATTACTAGAACCGGCAAGAGAATCGTACGAAGTTTGAGGCAGCAAAATATACAATTTTACAACTGTTGTGCGGATTTTTATCGGCAAATATAATGAAAACAATTGATCAGATGTTTATTTAATGGTCTGTTTGAATAAAATCGTTACGTTTAGACAACAAAACTGTTTTTGTAGCAAAAACTATGCAGTTTAGTTGACCGGAAATGAGCATATGATGTCTTTGTTTACGTAAACAAGCATCTAAGTAGATGCCCTGAAGGTCGTGTTTGTGTGGCCATCCGAAGATTTAATTCAGCATGATGGACAATTAACCCCCAAAAATATATATCGGAGGAAGGGTTAAGGATGCGTGATTCAGATTCATTGCAAGAAGAACTTTCATTCAAGTTCCAGCAGGCCTGCAGTTACATAACTTATAATAGTCAAGGTCAACAGCTTTCCTTGGCACACTTTGGGTGCATTGTACTCGAAGCGCACCAAGGAAAGCGGTTGACTCAGTCAAAAACACAGCACTGAAAGAGTTAATGCATATAATACTGCTCTGCAGGTTGTTTTGGTTTTATTTCTCGATAGTACAGAACCATACTGCGCCAGTATTGAACACTATAAACAGTGCAGGAAAACCTGTACATTGTGGGCACCCTTTGCTGCATTGCAAAAGGTGTTCTTGTGAGCAGTGCAAATGAGACTGCTGCTCTGAACTGGAAGACTGCACTGCTTTTTGACCCAACATTGGCTTGGCCTTTTGTCTGGTCTTTTCCTTGTTGTGTGACCTGTATTGAGAGAACACGTGCATGTCATGTGACCATTCTGGACCTGCACGAGGGGTAGTGTCCCAAAGGAAGGACCACTCCCATGTGAGAAACTCCGCACAGGCCCAGAGGAAAAAAAAATAGTCCACTGCAGCAGGTTTCAAGCACTGTCAAATGTTGCATTTTGAAATAACTCGGGGGTGGAGGGTGGGGAGTGGGAAGAGCTTTCATGCAGAGATTTGCCTGCATTGTGACTGGGTGGCCACTGTTCCGTTGCCTGGCAAATCATCCCACAGTTGAAGTCCGGCTCCCCAGTCAATGTGCATATCACTGGTTGGGCTTCTTTTCCAAATACAGTGAAAACTGTTTTGAGAGACCACTGTGAAGACCACCTGCTTTTTAAGACCATATTTCCAAAGTCCCTTTTGCTATCTTTTCCATGTTATTGCGCCTCCATCACCACTTGTCTTACGTGACCACTTTTTAGACTGCCCTAGGGGTGGTCTCTCAAAACAGATTTCACTGTACATATATATCGCAGTATGATTGTAAGTGGGTATCGTCAGCTTGGGCAAAAAAGAGTCAACAAGTTTTTTTTACCTGGACAATGAAAATAGATTTACAGCTTCTGAGGTTTTGCATTGAGATATTTCAAGGAATTGTGTTTGGTCAAGAATGGTGCTACATGGAGGCTGGATTAAAAACTTTGACACGTTTTAGGTCCGCCGGGTCACTTTAGGGGGCAGTGTTTACCCACAACAATATCAAATTGCATCAAGAAACAAAGAAATTTTGGGCTTTCTTACTGATAACTGTCAAGTCAACTGATTATGGAACGAGGTTTATTATTATGAGTGTAATATTTTTTTTCAAGCATATTTAATTGCTTATGTTGGGCATTTCATTCAAACTTGACTCCTCTGAATATAATTCCTGTGAGCCTCAATAAGATGAAAAACATAAAAAGGATGAAAAATAAATCCCCCCGCCCCCCCCCCCAAAAAAAATCTCTGCAAGCTAGCTTTTTATCAGAAGTTGTTGACCATTAAAAGTGAGATTTTTTTGTTTTATCAACATGATCAAGACCAGTAGGACTTCTGAGGGACAAAAGTCAGTTTGCTTACAATATTTCATGGTCAAAGTGACCCAGTCCCTTTATGACTACAAGTTCAATTTTTATGTCATATAGGGACAAATTTATCGTGATTATGACATATAACATGTTCCTGTTACTCCAGTTTGGGACATCTGTTCCTACAGTATTGTCCGCCAGGAATTATTTTCACGATTTATTTAAATGCAGGAACTGGTGATGAAAAATGCGGAATGTTTATATTATCAAAAGTTGTGTGCACCATATATGTATATGTATATATATATATATGAGGCAGATGGATATGTGATAAAATTACTAGTCAGGGATAGTAGATTGATGCATCATGATTGGGTCCAGTTTGACACCTCGGGGAACAAGGTGTCACAGTTTGTACGTCTCGTCCTAAGAGGAAGTCGAGGGACGGAGGGTTTGCATTTTTAGCATATATAAATAAAAAAAGGATAGCAATTTGCTTCAAGACCAGTTTGTAAGCGTGCAGGTCAAGTGCGTCAAGGAAGAGGCAGATAATTGGGCAACTGACCCACAGGCACAAGAGTCCTCACGTCTGTACAATTGAAAATATGCACTCTAGCATGACATAATCACAAAGGCGGGGTCTGGGGTGTGCTGGGTTCGTCCCGCAATAACAGTTACGCCGGGACAAATGGCCAGGAGGACTCGGTCCCAAAAGTTCAGTCCCGAGAAGGTAAGAGAAAATTATCATTTTGATCACAAGGACAGAAATTTTGACTTCTAATGGAAGTGCAAGACCAACTTGAAGTTTGATTAGTGGCAACTAACTTGTTGGTGACAGAGCGTGGCATGTTTAACGAGAGACAACCTGTCGCCAGTTGACCGACTATACAGTGGTGAATATATTATAGGTGTACATAGGAGACTGTCCATTTTGCCCAGGGACAGAGATGGAATGTTTTTATGAATGCCGGTTAGCGTCCAATTGAGCATTTGGCACTTAAATAGACAAACAGGTGCCATTCTGCACGTCACCCGTGTCCGTACACTCTCTGTATGTGTGATGTATGGCTAAACCAAGCTATTCCACACCGTCTTTCCGCACTATGTTCGCTGTTTAATCTCTTTGGTGACCCAGCTCCTGTCAGTGCCCCGTCCCACTCTTTCGTCTGCAAAAGCACTGAAGCACACTATTCTGTAAATGTACTTATTTTGTGTGTGTACATTTTCAGTTTTTAGCATTTCAAGCATTTTAGCTGTAAACTGTAATTTCCCTGTTGTGGATATTAGTATTTTGGCAAAGGTTTATAATGTTCTCATTTTCACTTTCTTTTTAACATCATCAGTAAAACTGGCAAAATTAAAAAAAAAAAAAAAATCCATGTCCAGTGAAATGAAATGAAGTTGCAACAACATATTATAATTTTTCCCATTCATTGTGCAAACATAAGTGTGAACTCGAGGCTAACATTTTGTCAATTTCCTCAGGGCCCCAGGCACTTAGTAGGCCTAGTATGGTAGCCAACAGAGCTGACTGCAAGAGACCACAGCAGGCAGGTTAACTTGTCATAGTGCTTTCAATTGAGGGTAGTGGATTTTTGTGGCCAATTATTGCAATTAGAATAGTTCAGTTAATTCACCAAATAATTTTAATGTTTACTTTTTGCATGTAGAGAAAAGAAAAAACAATGAAAGCATTTCAGGCAGTCGTTGCATTTACGTGCCAAGTGAATTATTTCGTCTATGAAAATAATCCTTGTGGATTAAATTGATTAGATTAGTCTTCTGCTGTCGATGACATTTGCGATCTGATTCATGTATGGATGTTTTACCAGGCTGTTTATTCAGGCAAAACAAATCTCCTGAAATGGATTAATGAGGTGGGACCTGGACCTGCTACAGTGGCACCTGCTATGAAAAGACAATCCCCTTGTCTCTCTCTCTCTCTCTCTCTCTCTCTCTCTCACACACACGCACGCACGCACGCACGCACGCACGCACGCACGCACACACACACTGCTTTTTCAGAGTGAGCTTTCATGACACTGGAGTATTTCACTGTTAAATTTACCTGCATTTTAAAGACCACCTTCCACCTAAGACAATGTTTTGCAGCATTTAGGAGTGGTTGGGTTGTAAAAAATAGCAGATAAAACTACATTAAGACCAGTCTCTGCCTCTCAGAAGTAGTTTCCTATGGATAGGTACAAATTGCAGGTATAGTGATTGTCTTGTAAAGCCTCATGATTGCACCCCTATACGGATACCATGCAGCAAACCTGTCGTTTTCATCTACTGCCCCTCAAGAGAGGCACCCATCAGATCTCCCCCTCAAGAGAGTCCACATGTCATATCTCCCTCTCTAGAAAGTGCACCCACCAGATCTCCCTCTTAATAAAGGCCACCCATCATATCTCCTCCTCAAGGGAGGCCACCCATCATATCTCTCTCTCTCTCTCTCTCTCTCTCTCTCTCTCTCCTCTCTCTCTCTCTCTCTCTCTCTCTCTCTCTCTCTGAGAGAGAGAGAGAGAGAGAGAGGGAGAGAGAGAGAGAGAGAGAGAGAGAGAGAGAGAGAGAGAGAGAGAGAGAGAGAGAGAGGACCCATCATATCTCACCCTCAAGAGAGGGCACCCATCAAATCCTCCTCAAGAAAGGCCACCTATCATATCTCACCCTCAAGAGAGGTCACTCATCCTATCTCCCCCTCAAGAGCGTGCACCCATCATATCTCCCCGTCAAGAGAGGGCACTCATCATATCCCCCTTAAGAGAGTGCACCCATCATATCTTCCTCTCAGGAGAGGCCACACATATCTCCCCCTGAAGAGAAGGCACCGATCACATTTCTCTTTCAAGAGAGGCCACCCATTGTATCTCCTCTCAAGAGAGACCACCCATCATATCTCTCTCTCCCTGTTGAGAGTGCACCCATCATGTGTCCCCCTCAAGCGAGGGCACTCATCATATCCCCCTCAAGAGTGTGCACTCATCATATCTCCCCCTTCATGAGAGGGCAACCATCATATTTCCACCTCAAGAGAGGCCACCCACCATATCTCTGCTCAAGAGTGCACCCATCATATCTCCATTCAAGAGAGTACACCCATTGTATCTCCGCTCAAGAGAGTACACCCGTAATATGTCCGCTCAAGAGAGTACACCCGTCATATCTCCACTCAAGAGAGTACACCCATCATATCTCCGCTCAAGAGAGTACACCTGTCATATCTCAGCTCAAGAGAGTACACCTGTCATATCTCCGCTCAAGAGAGTGCACCCGTTATATCTCTGCTCAAGAGAGTACACCGGTCATATCTCCGCTCAAGAGAGTACACCCATCATATCTCCGCTCAAGAGAGTACACCTGTCATATCTCCGCTCAAGAGAGTGCACCCATCATATCTCCCCTCAAGAGAGGCCACCCATCAGATTTCCCCCTCAAGAGAGGGCACCCATCATTTCTCCTGTCAAGAGGGGGCACTCTTTATGTCGCCCCCTTAAGAGAGGCCACCCATCATATCTCCCCTCAAGAGAGGGCACTCTACATATCGCCCCCTCAAGAGAGGCCACCCTTCAGATCACCCCCTCAAGAGAGGGCACCCTTTAGAAACCAGAGAAGTTACGGAATCTTGCTTGTCAAGAACGCAGGCTGGAAATAATCATGGCTTTTAAAAATTTGACTGAAAGTCCCAGCAAGTCATTGAGTTTTGGAGGTGCTGATCATGAATTGAGATAATGAAAACCTATGAATGTGACACTCAGATATCTAACGTACTCACTTCATGAGGTAGTTTTAAGGGCCTAAAAGTAAAATTTCTTTGCTCTTTGACTTGTTTTTCTGACATATTCGGATGGCTGACCAGGAAGATAGGATGTCATTATAACGAGGTGACACTCTGCTAATTAATACATGTGGATGATGTCGTTCAACTGTGTTCATTGCGTGTAGAATACTTTTCCTTGTTCCTGCTTATATTCTATTTGTATGTTCTATAGAATTATAGAATCTCTACAATATTAGACGCCTCCCTTGATAAATAAAATTACACACTTTTGGTCTCGTTTCGAAAGAAAGTCGAGCAGAGAGGGTCATGAAAAGTCACAGAAATGGACGACCAATGACGATGGTGTACCTGTGCAGCCCGTCATGACAAAATTGGTCTTTATAGCAGGTACTAACTATACTAAAAGATAATGCAGTTGTTTTACATAAGCCTAACAGTATTGGGGTGAAAAAAAAAAAGATGCTGCAGACATTTGGCAATTGTCCAGCCAAATTGCAAGTGGAGGAAGAATGGACTAATGGGAACAGCACTGCCTTACACTGATACCACAAAACATCATTTACATTATACCATGTCCCTGTAGACCCCCCAATCAATACCAGGTAAATGTATGATCGGTTATTGTTGTTACATTAGGATGATAAACAATCAGGGGGAGCTCCGTGCACGTCCTGTTCCAAGTCCGCGAATCACGTTGCTTAATTCTGTGCTTGGTGGCCATAGCCAGTCAAATGATTCATATCTAATCCATGTCTAATTTATCGGGAGTGACGACAGTGCGATCATATTAACATGTATAGGTTAATTTTCATCCTGGAAGCCGAGACAGAATACGTATGAAATCCTTCCAGTCATTTGGATCTATGAGCCGTTATTTCTCAGTTTAATGGCTCCTTAGACAGGTGTCAGAATGTATATGCTCAAATATGGGATGCCTTTCATTGGGAAGCTGAAACGACTTAAGGTAAAGGCAGTTTCTTTCCATGCTTCAGTAAATATAGACAGTAGCGTAAAGAAAAAAAAAAATCTTCAAAGCCATGGAGATGGAGAGAGTAAAGAGTTTTAAGTGCTTTCCATGTTTTGCTAGAAAGGTACCCTTTGCAATGTACACTTTCTCTTTACCTTGATTTTATCAGGACAGCAAGAATTTGGTTACAAGTGATACTTTGAGTAGAAGGTAGATTTTATATGTCACGCAGTCATACCTTTCTACTGCAGCATTCTCAGACCGTTATCTGTGAGCTTGTTTGTTTACATGGATGTCCCACTCTGCCAGTTGGAATGGTCTCTCAGGGATGGCATTGATGAAAGGGAGTCTGTTTACAGGTAGTGATAATCGTTTTAAAAATGACTCCAAGCGTGGTATTACCGTGTTAATCTGCATGATTGGTGCCCAATTGAGCAATTATGAGAACAGTGTCAGTTCCGGGCTTACCTGACGGTCTTTTCAGGCTATTGTGGCCTTCAGCAGGTCCCGCCACTCTGCAGACATGGAAGATTTATGCTGGTTGCTGTTTTATACTGGGAGACAGGAAGGGATTATACTCATGATGGACAGCTGTGGTAGTCTTCTTTTTTTTTTAATTGAATTTTAAATATTCCTGTATTTGATACAGTGCACTTGGAAACAAATATGTATAGACTGTCTAGGAACAGATTTCCGCAATGACAATGCACATGCTACTTCTAATTATTATACGTGGACCCAGACGGGCCCCATGGTGCAGCCATCTTCATTGTCCACCTCCCAATTACCTTGGTCTTAAATGAAATGGCTGGTTCACACCATGATTCCTTGTGGGATTCTTTGGTGTTGGGAAGAACAAGAACGTTGGATCTCTCCTTGGGGGAGGGGCTTCGGAAAAATCCGATTTTAGTCAAACGGGTGATTTATCAACAAGTGGGGGCAATTTTCACTGCCTCTTTAGGTGTCCGTCTCCAACAGGGCAGTGTCCACTTGACAGAAAGCTGAGGGAGGAACTACATCCTGTTGCACTGTATTAGTCAAGATCAAAGATTGGTTGCCGTGGCAACAGAAGCTGGCAGGTGGAGAGCCATGTTTGTAATGAGACCCTCAAGAGCAAGTGCAGTCAATAATGTGCATGTATGATCCGTGGAACCCGCTGTCCTTTGGGTCACTTTAGCCGTTCAAGACACTTCATGCCAACAATTTCTGCGCTCAGTGCTGGTAGTTGCCTACTGTCAGTACCAGTTGCTCGTATCACGGACATATAAACCTCGTTTATATGTTCATGCTCATATGGTGAAGAAAACTTTTGTTTCCCTTGCATGTTCCATGATGCATGTATTATATACACGATATGCGTCAGACCATAGTGCAATTCGGATCAAACATTTATAAAGTTTAATGAAATAGAATCATTGAAATTGGTCTTGGATATTATTGCTCAAAGATTTTATATTTTCATAATATCACAAACTTGTAGTACATTTTTGGACCTAATATTTCAACTTGTATCCTCTTGAATAGTTTGCCAGCTAGACCCATCTTCATGTTTTCTGTGCTGCCCATGGTTTTTCCTTATTGGGTGCATGGTCAATGTTATAGAGCGGAAAAAGGGACCAAATATATTTGGTTACCATGGAAACTCTTTTTAACAGTCTACAGTGATACAGGGCACATATTCTACCAGTGGCCATTTGAAGTGATAATGATCTGCCTCCTGATTGGTTCATGAGTTCCTAAGAAAGGTGACAGTTCACTTTTATTTCCCTGGCAATAAAATCTACTGGTAGGGGCAAGGAAGGTAGAGAGAGAGGAGGGAAGTCTCTGGGCTTCAAACAACTTTATTTGGAATAAAAAATGTCGTAATCCAGTTAATTGGTGTTTTTGCTATGATCTTACTTGATGGGTCAATTTGATTACCAAGGTTGCTATCAGCGGCCAGCGGATCCTCTTGGCAACACACAAGTGTTCACTGGTGGCTGCATGGCCCACATCGCGGTCGACACTTGGCAACACCCCTGGAAACATGCTTTCCGGAAGTAAAAACCTTTGCACATGCGCGACAGTTTTATTCCAATTCAGCGGAAGACAGTTGTATGTGGTGGAAAATTTGAAATTGCTGATGAATTTACAATCAATTCGATACCAAACACAGTGAGCGGAGCTATCCTGTTGTGATATTATATCCTGAAAACTATATTTGTTTGGGACATTTATTGTCAGAAGTGCACTTGAAATGTAAGTGTATAAAAATAAGTGCCCAACGGACCTCTTAACGGCAATCGATGTTTGATAGCAAGGATTATTACAGGTCAATTTGCCGTTTGTATTTTGAAGTCTGTGTAGCGCATTTTGAGAAAATAAGGATTTTTACTCAGTGTTTTTCGATAGATGATCATCTCGACGGGAAATTTATTGAACTGGCATTCTATCGCTCACATTTTGTGGTCATAATCTGAATTTGGGGACATGTTGGGAACACATGGAATAAGACGCATTTGACTGGATGGTGCATGTCACCTGATTAAGTTAACCAATGACTGGCCTTGAAACTTTCATGGACTAAACAAGTGACGTATTGTATGCCATCTTTGGCGGTATATCCCAGGAATTCTTTATTTTTTTAATCAACTAAGAGACCTTGTTACACAAAGAGACAAAATCCTGAGCCTTCGAGCAGTATAAAACAGCAAGGCAGTCAAAGAGAATCCTTGAGGCCACAATCGGGCAAAGTTACATAGGTTTTTGCCTGAATTTTGGACTTCATCATTCAAATTGCAATACAAAACGGATGGTTTTAAAATTTTTGACAGAGAAATACTCATTTTGAACTAAAAATGTAAGTAGCCAGTCACAAGTATTGAAGTTTGTGATAAAATGTACACCGTAGGTAAATAAACAATCGGGACAAACAGTGAGCTGATGAATATGTTCCGAGTGAACTCGCTTACCGCATGCTAAGCGTTTTGCTCTGAAGGCAGCGGGGCGCGTGTATTTGAGTGGAACTGGAATACACAACTCGCTTACCTTATCAATGACATCATCAGTTAATCCAATTGCGCAAATAGGTCAGGCAGCCTAAACCTGGACTTCCCTCCTCTCTCTCTGCATGCCGTCTGTGGTAGGGGGCAGACCAAATACAGAGATATAATATGGAAATTGGTCTGCTTCCCAGGCAATTCTTTGGTCTGCAGGATGGGAACTGAAATATTCTTTACAAAAATGTGCCATCACTGCTATGAAGAAAGTAAATGCCTGTATGGAATGATTAGATGTAATTTTGGTTATTACACTAATTATTGGAGCGATGTTATTTTATTTCTGTTGCATTTTTACGTTGACTGACTGCTGCTGCCAAAATGTGATGTTTTACCTGTCCCAGAATTATGCGGCAGACCCAAAAAGTTTGTTGAAATGCATGAAGTTTGGAAATTTATCACGCAAAGTGCCCCAAGGAAAGCTGTTGACTAAGACTACTTTTGGTTTAGACTAGGCTTGCTGGTATTTGAATGAAAGGTATATTCATGGGGAATTTGAATCTTTTAACCATTATATGTTTATGGTAATGAGAAAACGACTGTAGCTGTGATTAGCACTTTAAGGGTTAAGTCAAACACCTTAAAATGAACTGTTCTGAATCATGATAAGGGTACCAGATTCAGGTGCCTCATTAAAAGACCTTTCAGTCTAGTACCAGCAAGCCTGTAGTGACATGGAACATAATAGTACAGGTCAACAGCTTTTCTTGGCTTGTTTTGGGTGCATTGTGCCCAAAGTGCCCCAAGGAAAGTTGTTGACTCAGTACAAAATGTGGCACTGAAAGGGTTAAGATCATATTTCGTTGTATGGTGTAAATGTCCATTTTGTCCTCATTAACCCTACCCCCCCAAAACCAGCCAAAACCGGCTGGTTGCCAAGTACCACCTCAATGTTTTGGACTTATTGCACCAATGATAAACAAACAAACAAATAAATAAAAATAGATAAATAATTAACAAAATTGAATTTAAAAATTGTAGATAAGGCCTATCAAGATAATATGACCCAGGTCAACAGCTGTTCTGTGTATGGTTTAGTGCCCAGCCCATGCCAAGTAAAGCTATTAACTCAGTTTTAACACTTTTAGTGCCATGTGTATCAAGGAAAACTGTTGATGTGGACTATTACAGTCTATATAAGTACAGACTTGCTGCTAATTCAACGAAACGTCTTTTCACAAGGAGCATGAATGCACCAGTGTTATTATAATTCAGAGCAGTTCATTTTAGTAGGTCAAGTGAAGCCATAGTTGGCACTGAAAGAGTTAATTCAAGGGGGGAGAGGACCAAGTAGCCCTTAATTTACCTCATTCCATACCAGTTCCTGATTTTTCCGTATATTTACATAGATTTAAGACGACAATTGCATATTTAAATTCTTCATGAAAAGAGCTTTCATTCAAGTACCAACATGCTTATAGTCTTAAGTCAGTGGTTGTGGTACTGCCTGGCAAGTCATGCTGCAGCTGCTGCAAGGGCAGGCGCAGCATGACTTGCCAGGCAGTGCCAGAACCACTGACCAATGCCTGTCACCACAGTATGGAATGAGTTAAGCAGATAGGTAGCCTCCCTGTGCCAGGTGAGAGTCACTGGCCTGCAGATCCCCCCCCCCCCCCCCCCCCCAGCAAAGCTGGCCCAAAAAGTGAAGCCTTGAGGACCAGGTGTGCTGTGAGTCCTGGGAGGAAGTTAGAACCTGGGAGTGTCACCCAGCACAAGGAGGCAGCCTGAATGCTTTCATGTACATATAGCACGTTTTACTAACCACAACTAACCTTGAAATAGTTTAATGCTGCTAACTTGTTGGACAAGTGAACAGCATCATGACAAAGCTGCTGTATTAAAGGGGGGGGGGGGGGAGGCTGTTGAATTTAAGATGTCCACCCCCAAAGTTTGAAACTTTTTTCATACAATTAGGCCAGCAAGATAAGAAATGAGGTCTGGGTCAAGGAATGGCTTGTGCAGTAGCAGTTTATTGCTTTTGAAATACAGCCAAGGATTTAAAAAAAAGAAAAAAAGCTTGTACCAGGTATGTTGGTCAAGCATCGTTGAATCATGCATTCTAGTCAGTTCAACCTTTAATTGTAAAATCCATTTTACAAACAATGTAGTTATTATTAGTAGGTGTAATTGTTCTGGAGAATAATGTACGTATCATGGAATATGTCAGCATATCTTTCCATAATCCAGGATTTAATAGGCCAGCCTAGACAATTATGTCTGTAACATACACTTTCCATGAATATGCCGTGACCGGATTAAGGTCCCTGGATGACTGCTCCCCTGGACCAAGAACTAACACTTTTCAGATTGGAAGATATTTCCAGTTTCAACCTTACACTTATCTTATTCCTCATTCCTTAGTAAATTGGGTCACGTGGGTCACGTGATTATTCGGTAGAGGGACAATAATCGAAATAGGGACTGTTGCACGTTGAATTTAATATCTTCTTCACGTACAAGATGTGGACCATGGAGGAAAATAAACACGGAAACAGATGATAAAGTGACACACGGAAACAGATGATAAAGTGACACACGGAAACAGATGATAAAGTGACACACGGAAACATGATAAAGTGACAGAGGAAAAAGCAAGGAACAGAAAGTTACAGAATAGTATGTGATTTGAGGTTGGAATTGGATGGGCATCTGTGGCCCAGATTGGGCTTATTCCAAAGGGACACGTGGAGAATGTCAATCTACTTGGCCTTGCCTCGGCTTGAAAAAACGCTTGGATTTTAAGAATTGGCAATAGATACAATCTAGGATACCACACAAGTACTGACAGTTTTTGCCAACAATTATGTATGTGATGGATTTACATGATTTAATGGTGTATGTGTGCTGGACTGAAGGCATGAACTGAAGAGCCTCAGTTTCGTTCTGTGATGTTGCCAGTTTTCAAAATGGAGCTCAGCATTACAAAAATGGATTTACCTGAGGGTGAATCCCCGAGCACCAGCAATGGCTGCAGATGTAAAGAAAACGTGCACAATAGCTTCCCTTTCGTGGAAAGAATTTAGATGTTAATAAAAAACAAAGTTGTTTGCATTTATTATTTCATGTACTTATTACTACATGCAGTTGAAATAGAGAGTAATTGGTATTTTTAGACTTTACTTGACTACTTACTCACAAAAGTGTTGGAAAAGGCAGGTGTCTGATTTTTAATGATGCCAAGGAATAGGACCAACTTAATCGATATTTTTAGGTTTCTTTTGTAATTACGTGTGGTGTGCACACACCCAGTGAGTTTGTTCTTCTGTGTTTTTGGATAGCTGAGCACCAGCCAAGTTGGATCAAATCCATGGCACTGACTTCTGCATATCTTGGGCATTTGAGAGGGATTTTCTCTGTCACTACAAGGCCAGCTGCTCCCCAAAATGTTCATATTCCTGGCCATTCTTAGGCCTATTTTCCATTGCTGGGATAGGCCTTCTTCTTAATTCCCATAGAGGTGGGCTTACAGTTGGGAAATGTGTGATTTCACTACCAGTAGCTTCATCTGGTGTCTCAAATTGTTTGTAGGTTGGGAAATCACTATACTACAGGGGGCACCAGGTGTCACCACTGTCTAGGCCTATTTATGATTGGTTTGTTATTGCAAAGCAATATAACAAATTCAGTCTTTAACTTCCAAAATTATTTTAGATTTTTTTTTTTTTTTATCCTTTATTTGATGTTTACCACAAAGGATACATATGAACATAATGGAATCAAACTGAAATTTGTACCAAATTTCAGAGGGAGGGGAAGATAATGTTTCAATTGGGTGAATCACCCGGACCCCGCAATATAGACTACCCTGCAACAATGCAAACATGCTATATCATCAAAGAATGACTGACTGATACCTCTGTAAAGTATGCTTGTAAAAGTGCTATTTCGTAGGGGTAGTCTGAGTAGGCAGGGACTGCATGTTCACTCTGTGATCAGTTTTGTGTAGATGGTCTAATATGATTTTTTTTTTTTTTTTGGACAAATACCCTATGTTCTGTGAAACCTGTCTTGTAAAGACCATAGCTGGGAGTGCCTTAATGATGGTCTGTCATTACAGATGGTGTAGTGTCCCCCACCACTGAAGGTGGCTTTGGGGGACATAGAGTTAGTGAGGATAGGGGGCTGTCCGTGCATCCGTCCGTCTGGGAGTATATCTGTAGAACCCTAAGAGATAGAATAATGAAATTTATACCAGAGACGCATCATACCTAGGATGTGCGCTATGTATTGCATTTGACCTTGACCTATTTTCAATGTCACAGGGCCCAAGAACATATCCGTTTTTGTGCATCGTAGTTTGGGCGTTTTTTCAACAAGTGCAACAACTTTTGCAAAATGTTGTTGCGGGGGACATAGATCCTTTGGATCACTGTGCACTTGTAGTAAGTACGAACACCATTGAGAGTATAAAGTATATTCCATATATAATACATGGAAAATTGTGGACTTTTTAATCAAACAGCTTTGATGTGATTAATTTATGCTTTTATAGGTGTTCATTTTCAAGGAAGTAAGTTTGCATTGTTAGATTTTGTATTACACTCATTTTACGGGAGCTTTTATGTAATTAATAATTTTGAACATGAATCCGAGGAAGTACATTTCGTTTTTTGTTTACACTGTCACAGAATTGTGTCGCGTTGTAAGTGAAGGTAAGACCAGCAAAATGAGGTCAACGTACCTGTTTTCAGTGCAACAGTGGGTGGGTGAGACCTCATAGTGATATGCTGTCATGATTATACTCTCTGTCCCCACCCACCCGACCCCCTTTTTCTCATTGTGGCAGAAAAGATGTCTGCTTGATGTTTCACAGTAATGATGTGGGAAAAAACACTCGAGATAACTGACATCAATTTTTACTGTTTTGGTTTTTAATGCTGTTTGTGATTCATACGAGATTTTTTTTTTATCGTGTTCAGCACAAAACAATTTGCCAGGTTTACATTTCAATTAAAAAGACGCCTGAGCTTGTACCAGGAAACATTCTGTTTGTAGCCGCTGTGGCTAAAATGACCAAAGCGGTTTTGACTACTTTGCAAAATAGTTGGTCTGCAGTGGTGCTGCAGTACCTTTTAATATTGCTTCAGTCAGGACCCACAGGTTAGACATTGAAATTTCAGATCTGATAACAAAATTGGGGGCGGGGGGGGGGGGGGGGGGATTTTTTATGCAAACTGGTTAAATCAACTTGAATACATGCTGCCAAAACCTACCACTTTTATGTCATGGTTAATGCCTGAGACACGGAGTCCACAGAACAATGTTGGAATTATGCTCTGTACAAATTAACCTTTTCAGTGCTCAGTCTGAGACGGGATCAGAAACATGGAGTGTTTTGCATGCGATATGCTCGAGGCATGCAAAGGTTAGTTATTTACTGGGAGGACGGTTCCTTGGTTTCTCAGGGATGTCAGGCTTGCTGGTGCTTGAGTGATAGGTCTTTTTATGATGTGAACATGGAATGCTTTTACTAATTCTGATAAGCGTAATTTCTGTCGTGACCTGAAGCTGGAGGGAAAGAGTCAATCGGCCGCCTTTCACTGTACTCAGGTTGCATCAAAGTTCGCTCATTCTGCATATCATGTGCAGTAAGTTAATACCCCTATTCATTGGAAATGATGTTCCTGGGGCTTCAGATTTTATCTCCTATTCTTATTATTTCTCTGAATCAAGTTTCGGATAGAGTCAAATTACCCATTCTCATGTCACAAAGGGAAGGAAATGAGAACCCCTTTGCACCCTGGCTGGGTCAGTCAGAAGGAGCATGGTGCATTCTCCCCTGTATGGCCCGGTGATTTCTTCACTGATTATGCATGTATGACAGATCAAACTATAGGAACATCCTCACTTTTCAACGTTGGGGAGACATTGGCTAATCAGCACTGAAAATGGAATTTTTGGGGGGGGGGGGAAAAAAAAAAAAAAAAAGGCCTTTGCATCGGAACCTGTCCAGAGAAACCATTCCCAGGAACGACAGTTGTGTCGTTGTCTTCTCTTTAACTCTTTCAGTGCCAAGTTTTGGACTGAGTCAACAGTTTTCCATTACACGCTTTGGGTGCAATGTGCCCAAAGTACACAGAAGAAAGCTGTTGACCTGGATTGATGATATTCTGTAAAACTAAGGGCATGCTGGTAGTGGAAAAGTCTTCACAAGAAATGTGAAGGTAGCATCTTTATTATATTGAGCAGTTCATCGTAGGTAGTTCAACTTTAGTCGCGGTTGCAGCATTTTTACAACGGCATGCACGTAGGGAGAACTTAGGGGTTTTTTTAGGTAGTTTTGATAAGTTTATTCCTGAATGATGTACAAGAAATTGGGGGGGGGGGGGGGAGTCTGAGACTGGCATAGCCTGAGAAATGATTACTGACATTATGTTCATACACATGCAATAGATTTCGTTTGTGAAAAGAATGCAGTTGAGGTGGCGTGGTTCTTACGTATGTCTCACAACAATGAAATCTGACAATAAAGAATGTTCCCTGCGAAGAAAAAGTTGTGAAAAATGACAGGCGGCCCATATCATGGAGCCGTGTAGCGTGAGTATTGAGTGAGTATTGATCAACATGCCATGATAAAGAGGTCTGGCAGAGATCTCAGCCGTGTGGTCGTGGGGGAGAGGGGTCTCAGTGGGACAGAGTTTTACTGTTGTAGACATCTGACCTGCACGGTGCCTGTCAGGTTAGCATGTTGGACCGCTTATAATCTGTTGGTTTAGGTCGACATTAAGCCCTTCAGCGACGTGTAACCAGTGGTTGCATGACAAGGCCTTTTAATAACGTGGAGTCCAAGGAGATAAAAGTACTCTTTAAGTTTTTTTCCTTGTGCTTCCAATTTGCAAAGTGCGTTTACCGGTTATATATAGTAAAAGCTGTCTTGGAAGAAGAAAGGATGCCTTGTGGAATCATGGAATTCTGCTCCCTCAAATTACCAGTGGTTTTTCATGGGAAGGAAATTGAAAAGATAATTAGGGACTAACGTGGACTTTGAAGAGAAGGAGGATTTTAAACATCTCGAGTGGCCTCTGTTTTAACCCTTTTACCTGGAGTTAAGACTGAGTCAATAGCTTTCCTTGGCATCTGATTTTGATAGGGCTCCTCTACAATTTTCAGTCAAATTGTTTTTCCTTACTGTTGAAATTAGTTGAAAACACTGAGTGGGTGGGTGGGTGGGTGGGGGGCTGACTACATTTGAGCATCAGCTGGTTTTGGCTGGTTTAAGGTGGAAAGGGTTAAGAGACCAATCTTAATAGACCGCCTGTCTAGGAGACCACCTTTGAAAGGCTGTTTGCTTCTGGTACTTTTCTTTTTTTATTTATAGTTCCTAGGAAAACCCACCTGCCTTGAGAGAGACCCCACTTTGGTCATCCATAGGGGTGGTCTTTGAAGACAGGTTTTACTGTACTGATTTATTGAGACCAGCAAGACCGGTATGTAGCAGGAGCTAGTGTGTGTATATTGAGAGCAAAAGAAAAGAAACTCCCAATGCCTGTGATAAGCGTATACTCGTCATGCTTGCCCCATGTAAATGCGTTTGTCAACGGTGGTTGTCTGTACAGTTGGCCGTTTTGAGAGACTGGTGTGTCTTAAAAGCACCTATCAGCAAATTGTGCACAGCATTTTTTCATGCATATATCATCCACACATATACACATAACGAAAGACCTTTCATTTTGAGAGACTGCAGTTTTGTAATCTGCCTGGGTGCATTTCAGAGACAGGTTTTACTGTACTTGAACAATGCTTTGGGGAGGGGGGGGGGAGATTTTTTATGTTTGTTGTAGTCTGTGTGTCATGTTTTCAGGCCACTAAATGTTTTTCTTCAGCTATGTTGCCTTATTGGCAAGTTTTGGTCCCAGGAAGCAACAGAGGGAACAGACCACATGTACCGGCATGTGATACTGCATACACATGTTGGCATAAGCTTTTCAATGTGGACCTCAGACAGTGTGCAGTTAGTGTTATCCAGAATGCAGGCCGGGGAGCATGACACTTCAATTGCATCAAGCGGTGCACTGTCACTATAATATTAAAATGGTATGACAGGTTGGTAAAATTTTCATGTGAGAGACGGTCAGGCATCCTCATAACCTTTATAAATGCCAGTGAAAATATTAGAGCTAGGACTTTGTATCTTGTGTGCGCCACCAGGCAACAAAGACACTGATATCAAGAGTAAACTGTCTTTTAGACTCAGACTGGAGACTAAATTTATTGGACAAAAACTTGGTAGTACTATACAATGGAACAGGTAGTACAATGACTTGTCAGCACCTAAAGACATAAGGAAATATACGTAAAATTACCTATAAAAGGAGAAAAACACATGCAGTCAGGATAACCCCAAATAAGGATAGTGAATCCGCTACCGTGGGTACTACCAGGAAATTTAATTTTAACAGTTAGGTAGGCTTCAATTGCAATGTAACTGTAAATTATGAAATGTAATTTTGATCGTGGTATAAATATATATGTGTACATGTATAAAGAGAAACAGGTTGTACATTCAGTTACCACAAACATGATAATTTGATTTCTTCGTATTAATAACTAATTAGATATTGTTTAATGTATTTTGAAAATCCACAGTAAAAATGAGTGTATACTTGATCCGTTATGTTACCAGGTGTTGTGTCGAGTATTTTTAAATAAAAACCAAATGCAGTTTTTCAGATGAGACATGTGATGGAGTAGCATAACGGGGCAAGTCACGATTTCAGGTGGGATAGGTATAAGTAACAGGGACATTTGCAGATTATATTTGTAAAATAGCAATAGCCAGGCCGTGCATTATTCATGTATCGAAAGTAAAAGTTACGGGATTTTTGGTATTATAGGTCAGCAACTTTTAGAATCACGCAACATATCACATCACATAAATTGTGAGGAAAGCTGGACACTGCATATATATATATATATATATATATATATATATATATATATATATATATATATATATATATATATATATATATATATATATATGGTGAAACCTGTCTTAAGAGACTGCCCTTAGGGCAGGCCGAAAAGTGGTCATATAAGGTGGGTGGTCTCAATGGAGGTGCAATAACATGGGAAAGATAGCAAAAAGGACTTTGAAAATATGGTCTTAAAAGGCAGGTGGGCTTTCAATACAGTGGTGTCTCAAAACAGGTTCCACTGCATAGAGTTTTAAAATGTCAAAGTTCCTGACCATGGGTGAAAGGACATCATCAATGCTGTCACAGAACACAGAAAGGGAGGTGGCCATCACACTCTACCTCAATTTTTTTTCAAACTTTCCAAGGCACAAAAAAGTTAGGGGGAGTAGGTCCCTCCCCCCATATGTTAGCATGAGCCAAAGTAGCCAAATGTTACTAAAACTTCAAAATGGCTATTAAAGAAGCAATTGACTTAAAAGAAAATTTCCCCAACATTCTGTATTTTTGTGCAGAAATTTAACAGATTTTAAGTCTGTGTAGGTCTTTTCTGAAAAAAAAATGGAAGTTTTGCTGCTAATTTTGAAATCCTAGCACTAGCCGAAGTGCACCCCAACCCCCCACCCCCACGGCTCCACCTTACAGACTCATCTATTTCCGCTGTTGGCTGTTCTCATAATAAACATAACTTTAGTCACAATATGGCATTTTTCAAAAGATAGGAAAAGACCAAGCAAGACCAGTGGCGGATAAGCCTAACAAAGGGAAAAGCCAGACCGGTTTCAAATCTGCCGCGATTCTCCTCAATGGCCATTGGAATACCGTAAACTGCTGCTTGTACAGCAGGAGTTCGCATTGCTAATGCATTAAGCAGACATCACAGGAAGAGCAGGTCAAGACGAGTGCCAAGACTACCAGCCAAACTGTCCCGAGAAGATGGGTTCAATGTGACAGTCTCATAGGCATTATGGTGTCACATGGTCGAGTGACCATGGCCTGGTCACTGAAAGGACAAGTGCCAAACCACACGGTGCACTCGAGAGAAGCCATGCATTGGAGGGGAAAAATGCTCCTGTACTGGCTGAGGAAAAAAAGAGAAGGTATCCAAAGCAGAGCAAAATGGAAATTGAAATGAAAAAAAAAAATCAAAAGATGCCCACATCAGGCAGTCCGGGCAGTGAGTGGGTTGGCTAGAGTAGTCCTAGTTTGCAGTGAATGGATTTGGATTGAAAGAGAGGTGTATTCACCAGGATATGGGCACAGGGCTTTTATGTGGTGATAAGATAAATAATTACAGCGATAGCCTGGAGTACTTGGCTGGATTCTTAACCAGTAATTCTATTAATGGGGCATAAGCTGTCGTATTGCTAAGGGACAGCAGATATCAATTCCTCGGCTGGCAGTCACCGTGACATATACATGTGCAATTGTAACTTTTTTTAATGTGAATTGCCAATTTGTATGTCATATTGTATAAAATTGGCTACATGCATTAAACATATGATGTAATGTTTCTCAAGAGCTTCGAGATCCATGAAAAAACTAGGAGTGAGTAGTGGCCTCTCATAACATACCTTGCAATTTGCCAATCCAGAAGCTTGTAACGACAAGCTTAAGGCTGCAAGATTAAAACACATCTTAAGCAAAAATGTTCATTATCACCATCAAAAGTCATTCTAGTAACTTACTGTTTACATGTGTAGCATACATCTAGGTCTTGTGGTGTGAGTGCTTGTAATGATTTGATCATGAAGTATACATTCTTCTGTAAAAGCTGCTAATTTCCAGGATATCCTGGTTTGGAATCTGGGACATTGTCCACAGGTAGTTGATCACAGTTGTCATGGTTGGTTGCGTGTCCCAATGCAGATAGTCTGTACTTGTGAGAATAATGTATTTTTATTCTGCTGTAGTGACTGAGTAAGGTTTTCAGCAGTATATGGTTTTTTTTTTTTCATTGGTGCTGAGACTCCAACCTGCAGAACCCAGCAAACATGAAGATATTGTGAAACCTCCCTATACCGAACACCCTTGGGACTGGAAAAAAGTGTTCAGTACAGTGAGGTGTTTGGTATAGGGAGGTTTGATAGCATTGAAATTATATATTTGGGACCGAGAAATAGTGTTCAGTATAGAGAGGTTTTACTGTAATTATGAAAACGGCTATTTTCAGTGGGAGTCCCATTCACTTACTATGGAGGGCACTGTCAAGTCAGGAGGGTTGGAGTCTCTGTTGGTGATCACGCAGGTGCAATGATGTGACCCTGGTCAGAGCACATGTTCTTCGGGTGTCGTTTTTTCCCCCTGTTAAATGCCGTTCACCAAAATTGAACATATCAATGCACTAAATTTTTCAGACTGAGAAAGGCTAATGTGAAAATTAGAGAATTTATAATTGTAGTCTATTGCACACAACACCATGAGGTAAGCAAGGGGTGAGGAGCAATATATAAACTCTGTTCACAGGGTTCTCCAGTAATTTTTGAGAAGCAGGTTATTTTTTTGAAGTTGCCAAGGCGTTTTTTATTTTTGCTGTGAATCCTGTCTGTAGAAACTTAAAGTGAAGTGGCCAGCAGTTTATAAGCCAGTGTAATGTCCACCAGGCTGGGCCTGTGGAGGACACTAGCTCCACACAAGTATACAAGTATGTTAGAGCGCTGCCTTCATATCTGTATGTTCAGAGTTGCAGCATTATACATGTCATGATGGGTGGAGTAGTATTCCCTTCCCTATCTCTTTTCCTCGGCATGTCTCTGCACAAATTATCCTACATGTACATGTGTGCTTTTATTCATCCCCGTGCTAATCAAAATGTTTGCATTTCAGCAGATGTCAGAAGAACATGTGATTTAGTTTTTCGGTGGACTCAGACTCCTGAAAAAAACCCCCAGATGAATCTTGAAACCCAATTTGAACATCAGATTTTTTTTTCTCTGCCAGGAATACCTTCAAATTTGTTCTGCACAGACCCGTGGCAATATATTTTATATGTTTATATTATAGCCCCCAGCAAATAATGTTTTTGGAAGGGTGTTGTCTTGTCAAACCGTCAAAATACTATTGAACAAAATATCTTCTTATTCACAGGTCGCATCACATTTTGGTGACCTTGACCTCATTTGCAAGGTTACAGGACAAATATATATCTGTAAAGCAGGGAGGTATCCCATCCATTGGCAAAGACTTTTATATATATATATTATATATTTTTTGGTTACTTTCAGAGAGAGAAAGAGAAAGAAGCACAACTGGCCAAGGAAGCGGTGAAGTTAACCAAAGCAGGATCGTTTAAGGAACAGTTGCTACCCAAGTCCACCCCGTTATCAAGGAGAACATTGAGCAACTCTCACGAGGTAAGTGACTTACACTAACTCAAGGTCACAGTATATCTTTTAAAAACAAAAAAGGAAACAAAAAACAAGCAAAGTACACATTGGGGATGCAGATTTAAAAGCGTGATTGTAAATAGTGCAGCAATCGTCGGATATACAACATTTCCACTGATGAACTTGATATGCTTACAGTGTTCCCTGTCTTGAGAGACCAAATTTTGGTTGTATCTGGGGGTGATGTGTTGAGACAGTATTCCATTATACAGACACTGTGTAGCATTATACAGACACTGTGTAGCATTGTACAGACACTGTGTAGCATTATACAGACACTGTGTAGCATTGTACAGACACTGTGTAGCACTATACAGACACTGTAGCACTATACAGACACTGTGTAGCATTGTACAGACACTGTGCAGCATTGTACAGACACTGTGTACCATTTTCTGGCTGCTAGCTCCCAATTGCTTACACTTCCAGGCATGATAATCTTCCAGCAAATACCTGAATTCAGGCTTTTTCACCAAAATGAACCTATTGTACATGTATTTCTTTGTAAAGATACAAAATTTCCAGCTTTTTCATTTTCCTCTGTTTTTGTGCTTTATTTATTTTACATTCACAAACAGTGCCACAATGACTGTGCAAAATTTAACAGGAAATATTAATGCCAGGGCCTTAATTATTTGTATGAAGGTTGGCATCACTGACTAGCCACAATGTTGATTTGGCTGACAAAACTAGATCAATAGGTAAACTATCTTAGTGACACTGACACTGCCAGGGAGTGGGGGGGGGGGAAGAGAGGGAAAACATACTTTTCCAGGCCTCGCAATAAAAAACAGAGCTAAAGACATCAGTTTAGGTCTGAAAATTTCAAAGTAGTAACCTGTTATAATTTTTTCCTTGAAAGAAAAGTATTTATGGTGAACAATACACCGTTCTCCAGAAAGTGAAACGTCGTAACCTTGTGCAGGCAACCTGAACAGTGGGTTTCCACTTATTTCATTCAAGCACTGCTTTCAACAATCTCTGAATACATCTTAATTTGAAATCAGGAAGTGGTTTTGTGCCGGTCAGACAGTAATGAAATTCTAGTCTGAGAGAAATTGTGAGGTCATAATTTCGGTACAGTTGTACCTGTCTGATGCAGTTGGGATACTAAAACTGTCAGGCGAAAGCACACTAATGTCTCGCAGAGTTCAATGATGTGGAGCTTCAGTTTTGCCAGAATGATGTATGGCGGTGGAATCCACGACAAAGTATCGCAAGAGATGGTTCTTGCAGTTTGGGTTTAGCTGTCAGAAGTTGGTTTGAGGCCTGCAGTTGTTTTGTTCAAATCAAGTGACAGCTGACAACTATACAGATCAGCCTTTCCTGCACTTGTAAATGTGGTAGATGGCTATTTGCGGCAGAATCACCGGTAATGGATTGCCCAATTGAAAAACACAAGAGTTAGTGATTCACACTTGCAACGATGTACAGTCATTATCATTCGTTTAAACAGTGTCGCACAAGTAGCATATATACCATATTCATTCCAATAAGCGCACAGTGCCGTCAGGAAAATATGCCTAAAAACAGGTTATGGACTAGAATTGAGACTGAAAATTGACCTTCTGTGGAAACCAAGGTTTCTTTACTGACCACAAAATGGGGCAGGGACCTCTCTGACCATTAGCCAATTAGCCAAATGCTAATGTTTCTTGAATTTGGCTAAAGAAATGTGAAAATGGCTACAATATTTTAAAATGAATTATTAGAGGGCCAACACCATTTTTTTTTTTTTTTTTTTAGTAAATTGTCCCTGTATTTCCAATTCTGGCTACATGATTTTAGTCTAGATCTGTCCCTGATGGGGGATGCCCTTATTAGAGCTTGTGCCCTTATTGGAATTAATACAGTGTCGATCATGACCATCTTCGCGATGACTCAATTGTGGTCTGGTAAGGTCTTTCACTGGAAATATAAAGAGCATTCAGAGTATGTGGGAAGTGATTTGAAAAGGTTGTCTTTCAAGGTAGTTGGAGTGATTTCTCACTGGAGTGGTCTCTTGAGGCAGGGACCACTGCACATCATCTGACAAGAAACAGGCTTGCCAGGGCTTGCGCTAGCCATTACTAGCCATTGGCGAACAGAAATTGAATTTGGCTAAAATGATACGCATCTTTTCGCCAAAGTGGCTATTAGAAATTTATGAATTGTTTTGTATTTTGATATCAAATTTGAAGTTTGCAGCATTTTGGATCTGGTGTACGTTCATCCTCGGCTAATAAAATCCAAGTTTGGTTAAAACATTTCTTATTTTATCCAAGTTATTTAAACCTTTTTAACTCCTAGTACTAGCCCAGCATGCTGCTCACAAGACTTCAGTCCACCTTCAATGATTCCTGAGAATCAAGAATATCGAGTTCAAAACTTGATGTTTTACCGTGAGTCATCGAGGCTATCCTGTCAGAATCAGAGACAAAATAACCTCAAAGAAATCACTGTTTTGTGGGTTGCAATGAGGCATGTACATTGGAACAATATAAAACTTGTGTATATAAATATGTGTCAGTATGTATTGTCCTTCTGGCCAAGCTTGTGCTGGCCATATTTGCTACACCATACAACCTGCACCTGCCAACTTTGGTGTGGATACTTCAAAGGACTGGTGTGTATCATGTACCAAAATTAGGTCACTGTCACCTTGACCTTCGACCCCGTCACTTTGGCTGATCCTCTTGCCAGACCTCAAATTCTATATATTTCCCAGTCCTGCCATGTAACGTTGGGATCTGTGCTCTGGTGGTGGGCTTCGTATTGCTACATGCAGTGCTGACCGTGTTATATGGCAGGGGGGGCAGTTTACAGCTGTCGGGTCCTAATGTCGAACTGGGCATCTGTAAGATGGTGGAACATAGTTTTTCAGGGCCAGAATTTCGCAAAATTTTGCAAGAATCTGTTTGGATTTTTGTCAATTAGTTTTCTTTTTAAAGAAAGACAAGTTTAGGATAATCTGTAAAGAATTGATTCTCGGATTCTCGTTGAAATTCTGGCCCTGTTTTCCAAGATTGCATTAAGCTGCTCGATGCAGGTGTTGGAGGAGGGAGGAGGGTTGTGTTGTTGTTTTTTTCAACTGAGGCTACTTCATGCTATCAGAAAATGTATTAACTTCTGAAAATCATAAGTGACATAAGCTTCAAACATGCAAGATTTGTAATCGTTGGCTTGTACAGTTCAGACATAAAGGTCAGCTGGGCTTGCGTTTGAGTGTTTGAGGCTTAGTAATTTATAAGGGAGAAATTAGATAACATGATTTTGATTGTCTTAAATCTGAATAAATTTGAAACCCTGGCCAAACAACCAAGGATATGGAGCAAAATGCTGAAGGCTCGATATATTGTGTCAGAAAAATATCTGTTCAGCATTGTTGGAAAAAAAGATTGAATTCGAGCTGATTAAATTTTATATGTACACAGACATGATATACTTAAAAAAAATGTAGACTGAGTGGATTTCGCTTGCTTATGATGACCATGGTTTTTGTTTTGAAAATTATCCTAGGGCAAAGGAAAAAGGGAAAAAAAACCCACATGAATCTGGAAAAAAGGAAGACGACTTTGATGTAGTTTGACACAGCAGTAATACAAGCCTGGTCCGCATCAAGTTGCAGTGAATTACTTGGCCAGTTCCCAACATTTAGTCCCGACAAAGTCCTGTAAGCAAAATGATTGTGCTGTTGCCAGAGTCCAAGGTCATGTAATTCTCAGAACATATACATATACCTGACTTTTTAGATGTTAATTCAATAGTGGCAGGAGGATGATAGGTTGCCATGGCAACGTATTGGCTTACTTATGACAGAAGGCAATTTGCACTTATATGAAGCAGTCATGGGTGCATATTGATCAATCCTCCCTTCTCACTTTTCCACCAAATCACTCTTCAAACTTGATCAAGGGGTGTACACTGTTAGGCCACTTGTAAGTGGCGATTGGTTGCATTTATGTACATATGGCACGGTGCACCCTTTTGTTTACCGTGGCAACAGGGAGATGTCATCAACATGTATCATGTCTCGATGTCCATGCATATATTGTGGTCCAAGTATACGCACTCTTCTGTCCTGTTTTGCAAAATGTGCACATTATCTCTCCTTTTTTTCAGTGTCCCTACTGCCTTTTTTATGACCCCCCCCCCCAAATGATAATGTAAATGATCAAAAGTATGACCATTGATTTTTTAAAAAAAAGGGTTATAACATTCAAAATGTAGTCTTGTCCTCAGGGGCCATGCCGGGGGATTACCAAAATGATCTCTTTTAAACTGGGGCCTTTTGATTTTTTTCTTTAAAAAAAGAAAAGCAAGAAAAACTTTGATAGGACATGCGTAACATGGAAATTACCAGCGAACTATCCTGAAGTCAAGGCAGATGGTCCTTCATTGCAGTGGTCTTTAGAGACAGGGACTGTCTGTATTGAGGTTACTTTTTTTATTTCATTTTCCTCATGAAATTTGATCGTGAAATTGCTCTGTTGATCAATAGGTCATTTAAAATAGATGATGGCTTGAGACACAAATGAATACATCACAAATAATTTAAACTGCCCACTGTAATTGCTATTTCAAGCTTCAGGGGAATTTGATTTCAGTATCATTAGATTAATAGCATAGGAAATTAGGACCACATATGTGTCATAATTAACTTCTCTGAGCTGTATGGTATAAAAGACTGATCAGCCGTTGTGTTACATGTGAAGCTAAATGAGGTGTGTCTGAATGGACATGTACCGATGTGTGATGTTGTTACTTCTTTGTGAGAAAAAGTCTTTGAAGTGTGATGCCTGTTTTGTTCAGATAAGCTTGTCTTTGTGATATTTCACAGTGTGAAATATGCCTTGGTGTTCAGTACTAAGAATAAACTAAAAGCAAGTTACCCTCCAAGGAGCATTTTCTCTAGGCAGGAGAGGTGAGAAAGCCCCTCTCTGTGGATGAAACCTCTGATTGGTCAACATGGCCCGGGTTTCCATTAAAGGGTAATGAGGCTAATAAACTATAAAACTTGAGGGAAAGTTCGCTTTCTGTATGAAAAAAAAATAATCTAAAACTAAGTGATAAATTGTGTTCTAACCCCTTGAACCCTTCACTGTACCTGAAATTCCCAGTGATTGTAGTTCCTTCAGCAGAACGTGCACCGTGCTAGAGTATCGGTGTACCCTGAAAAATCTTCAGACGGAAACTGTAATGAACATATAACCACTAGTTGTCGCGGATCATGGTCAAAGCAGGACAATTACACTGTTTTATTACGCGTGTAAATCATGTTGTACCCATATGGTTGTTTATCCCCGCTTAGCGTTATTAACGGCTTCAAAGCTCAAGGAGGAGAGAGTACCAGTAACACGATAACACAGTCATGGCGTGGTGGTAAGAGTGGAAATGTGCGTGTTTGTCTCGTTTCTTTCAGGAAATGTGTATTGACCCTTTCCGTCTTGAATTAAGACCGAGTCAACAGCCTTCGTTGTCATGGGTTGGAATTAAGCGCCCAACCCGAGCCAAAGAGGGCTGTTGACCTGGGTCACTTGATATGTCTCTCCTATTATTCTTACTCAAATTGTTTTTCATCTCGGTTGAAATCAATCAGGAACGTAAGAGACATCTGACCACTAGATGATTTTGGTCGATTTAAGGGGAAGAGAGTTAATGTCACCTGGACGAACTCCTAGATGTGTGCTTAAAATACAGGCCCTTGTTTTCCATCCAAGTTCACTTACGTATGAAGTACATATCTCTGCCATACTCATCAATACAATGCAAATTTGGCCACCAGTGCTAATGACAAGAAAAGTCAGGCTCATCTGCACTAATGATATGATTCCAGATACTTGTTCCTTATAATAAGACCTTCCATTCAAATACCAGCATGTCTGTGTTTTCAAGAGAAGGAAAATAATAACATTTGCAAGTTAACGGTTCACATGAGACATGCTTTGGGATCATTGTACCCAAGACATGCTGAGGAAATCTGTGGACTCAGTCGTCCAGTTTATCGGTGAAGTAGTTGGCCCTGTTGTAATTTTGTACCAGGCTGAACTTTGCTGAAATGTGATAACACGGAGAGCCCCTTTCATGGTACTCCTGTGTTGTACACGTAGATGTTTACTATGTAAACCAAGCACGGGTTTCTTAACTCATTCCATACTATGGTGACAAACATTGGTCAGTGGTTCTGGCACTGCCTGGCAAGTCATGCTGCGGCAGCCCTTGCAGCAGCTGCAGCATGACTTGCCAGGCAGTGCCAGAACCACTGACTCAAGACTATAGGCATGTTGGTATTTGAATGAAAGCTCTTTTCATGAAGAATTTACATATGTAATTGTTGTCTTAAATCCAGGTAAATATACAGAAAAATCAGGGACTGGTTTGGAATGAGTTAAAGTGGGTAAACTGGTAGTTTACAAAACTGATCCAGATACAATAAAGCGGCTTCAAATGCGATCATTTTGAGGCCATATTAGTTGGCCATGCACCCAGCAGATGCCTGCCTTGGGTTTCCTTTCACCTCAACCTGTCCATAAAATGCGTTGATTGTCAGGAGACGTGGTACAAATCCTGAAGTAGATGAATAGGAGATCCAACATGACACATCTTAAAGGGTTTACACACAGCCATTGAAGACATTGTGCCAAAATTTAATGTGGATTTACTTACCATTATGCAGGGATGAGAATTGGTTGCCGTTTGGCAACTTTCTGCCAGAATTGCTTTTCTTCAACAGAATGTTCTCAGTTTGGTTAAACTTCTTCAAAACTGTTAAAATCCTTGAAGTGGGATATAGAAGGTTGCTAATTATGTCTCCCGATGGAAGCCGGGGGTCATATTGTTTAAGTGCCCGTTTCTTCCGCTTGTTGTTGTTGTTGTTGTTGTTGTTGTTGTTGTTCAGGTTCTTCAACACTTGGTTTCCGTGCAATAAGTCTTGAAGGACTTAATGGAATTTGATGAAACTTGGTAGGATTATGTATCTAGACAAGACCTAGGTTGGGATTGTATTTGGGTGACCTTGACCTAATTTTCAAGGTCACAGGGTCATTTATGTGAAATTGGTTTCTCTGCAATAAGTCTTGAAGAACTTGATGAAAATTGCTAGAGTAATGTATCTAGGTGAGAGCTAAAATAGGATTGTAATTTTCAAGGAAACTTGGTCATTTGTAATATGTTATCACCTGTAGCTTATTCAGAGACATAAGTGTTCCACCGGGAGACATTTGATTTTCTGTTGGAAAATCAGTCTGTTCTAGTTTGCTCCTGGAATAGCCAAAATGTACTCTAGGCATTCTCATCCCTGGTTATGTGGCAAAGAGTTGACAGATTGGGGGTGGGGGGTGAATGCGTACAGTGAAACCTCCAGGGAGACCGCACAAAGGGATGACCAAATTTTGGTCTTTCAAAGAGGGGGTGGCTTTTCACAAGCTCTAAACAAGAAGAGTGGTGGGCAAAGTGTGGTGGAAGAAATGATCTTTGCATGAGGTTGGTGCGTCTTGTTTGTGGCAGTTGTGCCTCGAGAATCTGGATCGGAATTGAGAATCGCTGCCATCTGTCTGTGATTTGCAGGAGGTATGTGTGTGTCTGTAATCAGCAAAGTAAGAGTGGGTTCAGATACAGTGGTCCCTGTCATGAGAGACCACCTGCCTTGAAAGACCACCTCAGAATACTGGTATAGGTTGGCTGAGCGTTAAGACACTCGCCTTTCACTTCTGTGACCCAGGTTCAATTCTCGTCCTGGGAAGCATGTGGAGAAAGTTCATACCACTTTAACTGTGCACGGTGGTTTTCTCCGAGTTCTTCGGTTGCCTCCAACACAGACCAGGTAGGAGGTATACGCCAACATCTGTGCCAAGGAGAGTGACTTAATAAGTCAATGCTTGACTTCCTTCATAGTACATGTGAAACAAATGTGGCTATACTTTACTTTCCACATTATTTAAGCATCCAATGAGTGACCAGCTGTCTTGAGAGACCACAGTTTGGTCATACTTTGGGGATGGTCTTTCAAGACGGGTTTCACTGTACGTGGAAGCAGCAGCGATCAATATTAACTTTGCTGTCTTGATTGTGTTTGGTGCAGGGTAAAACCTGTCACAAAAGACCACCTTTACAAATTCTGGTAAAGAAGACTATTGGTCTCATATGAGAGGCATTGATAGCAGATATTTGACTGACTGGTCATTGGAACCTGCTTTTGAGAGAGCTTTGTTATGAAAGACCACCTGCCTTTTTAAGACCATATTTCAAAAGTCCCTCTTGCTATCTCTCCCATGTTATTGCACCTCCATTGAGAGACCACCTGTCTAATATGACCACCATTAGGACTGCACTAGGGGTGGTCTCAAAGCAGGTTTCACTAAACTTTGAAAATGGATTCATCAGACAGGGGGACTTTCCATGGTGGTGGTCTGTGGTAACAGGTTCTCCTAGAATAACTTGGAAAACCTGTTAGAAATACAGAATCCTGATAGAAAAGGGCCCACTTGCCTACCAAAAACAAAAACAAAATGTAACTTGATGGGTTTCTGTTGTTAGACTGCACTGTCCCCTGTCTTGAGAGACCATATGTCTTCAGAGGCCAAGATGTGGTCCTCTGTAGCGAGGGTATTTTTCAAGACAGGTTCCATTGTCTCATGTCCTATGTCCAAAACAGCTTGTCCACAAGTGAATTCACATGTCTCAAGACGACGAGACTGACTTTCAAGGCTGAAAATAACCATGATCAATACTTGCATTGTATCAACCAGTGCATGTGCATGTTTTACAGTGGCTTACGTGTGACCCTTACCTGACGCCACCAAAACCTTTCTGTTGGCTGAAGGGTACGGAATGAGGGAAGGCAAGCTTTATTGACATGGTCAAGGAAATCTTGTCCGTGGTCTTTACAGAATGACATTTTCTTTCATCTTAAGGGTTTCACAGTTAGCCCCAAGCAAAGACTGGCCTTCATTGTATATTTGTAACACCAAGACTCTATTTTGGTTTTAAGCATGTGTTCGTGCGATGAATTATTCAATTCAAACAAGCTCAGCTGACATTAAGTCCCCTTTTCATCTGCATTAGTTCCTTGACAATCCAGTAGATGGCACTAAGTGCACTGCAGTGTGATCATAAACCACCAGTGCATGCAAAGATCATGTGCCTGGCAAAGATCAAAGGCATTGCCTGACAGGTGTATGGAATTGGTATTATAGACACAGATCCCTCTCAGGGGCCTGGTATATAATGTTTATATGCTGCGTCTATCACCAGGCATCACATTGGCTGATAGGGAACGGTCCATTACATCAGAATGGCGAGCAGTATTATATGTCATTTCCTCGAACTCATACAGATGCTTGTTTATTTTGATTGGACCGGGAAATAGGAAATTGTGCAGTGCAATTTTTTTTTTTCTCGTAATTTATCTCACTGTGTTTCATGCAAAGCCTTGTAGTTTTTGTTTAGATCATAACACTGACATGTCATTTATTGTTAAGGTTTGTTTGTGTGGGGGACTGGCCCCTGGTATTCCCAAGTGCCGCAAAAAAATTTTGCTGTAATTAACGTCAAGAGGTTGCGAGGTGAGAGTATATCTCATGCGTGTTAATTGCTATTATGATTCGTATTTCCCCATACAGTTTGTGGCAGAAACCTGCCAGCTGAGAGTGCAACAGTAGCAATAGCAGCCTTAGTGTGTATACACACTGGGATATACCTTGAGCCCAAGTAAAATAACTGCTTATGCTACTTGATGGTTGTACTCACCTTTTGGGTTTTTTGTCTGCGTGCAGCACTTTTCTTTTTTTTACTTGCTCATATAAATATTTAATCCATGTTTACAACAATTTGAAAGAACCTACAGATCCAACACCCATGTAATATGCCTTGATGGCCTCAAGGGAAGAAAAAAAATTCAGTAAAAGCTCATCATAATTACAACTTCTGTTCCCTGTAAATGTGTCCGCTAACCGAATATGTCAGATAAATGTATCGTATATCATACAGAATGTACTTTTGTCCCTTAAAAGGTGTGTCATTAAGTGAGTATGTCGGCTGAGTGCTGTTTTAAGGAGCTTTCATTGTGCTCAACTCTTCAAGTGCCAAATTTTGGACCGAGTCAACAGCTTTTCTTGGCACTCATTGCACCCAGTGAGCGCTGAGAAAAGCTGTTGGCCTGGGCCATTCTCTCTGGAACTAGAGGCATACTGGTACTTCAATGAAAGATCTTTTTACAAGGAATAGGAATCTGGGATCCTAATGATAATTCAGACTAGTTTCACTTTTAATAGTAAATCAACTTTAGATGTGATTGGCACTGAAAGAGTTAAAACCGGGAGAACTGAGGACGAAGTTGGAAACGTACAGACAGATAGGTAGTATATACCCAGATACCCATTATGGAGTTTGAAAAATCCAGGTCATGGCATTGAAGAAAGCTGCTTGCATCCTGTGTCAAAAAAAGGGGGGGGGGGAGTATTGTATGAGTTTTAATCTAACCACAGAACCTCCAACAAAGTTTTATGTAAGGTTTGACCAACAGGCTTACTGGGCCACTCTATTTGCTGCCTGTGTTAAAAATCCTCCTCAATTTAATATTCTGCAGAACCCCATGATGACATGTGGATTAGAGTGGTGATGGTTTTTCTTTTTTTTTTTTTTTGTCCCCCCCCCCCCAAAAAAAAAGAAAGAAAGACAAAAAGACTTCAGAAGCTGAAACTGTTCAATAATTGAGAGTGTTTGATTGGACAATATTTGTGGTAAGTGACAAAAGACTGCGCTTGTGGTGAGCAAGGCTTTCAGCATTGTCTAACAACGGGTATTCAAATACATTGGATCACCCAGCCTTTGCCAGCAGTATACAAAATCCCAGTGACATTTTACAGGAATTGATGAATCTGGTGTCGCTGTGTCAATTCACGGGGCATCGACTTTCGCGGCACCTGGCAACGAAAGAGGTCCACCACAACAAACAAATCCTGACAGTCCACTCAGCAGCGAACGTTTGAGTGTGTGGAAGAAGAGGAGACATCGTTTTTAGATGTAACAAGTCTGTTCCCTCACTTGTGAAATCCTTGGACCAGCTAGAAATTTTCCATGCCCAGCTCCCTTTCTTTTTGTATTCTGCTCTGTCCCTCCCCCCCCCCTTCCCACATGCACATAGGTTTTAGGTGTGAAGTATACATTTTCTGAACATTAGCAAACTGGAATTTTTTTTTTTTTTATTTCAATTCTATAATGTTAGATGGTGGCAATGTTCACCTAACAATTACACACACACACACAAAATCATAATTCACCACAAATATCGACTTGACTCATTCAATTTTAAAGATAGGAACCTTGAATTAGCAGCAA
Organism: Hermodice carunculata; assembly: GCA_964020975.1. NCBI lineage: Eukaryota > Metazoa > Annelida > Polychaeta > Eunicida > Amphinomidae > Hermodice > Hermodice carunculata. The sequence goes on along the minus strand of OZ026616.1, from coordinate 17,348,725 downwards.
ACTTAATTAAGTTTATGTATTGAATCAAAGAAGCATGTCTCAGATTTTTTTAGATTTGCCATTTTGTCATAATTCTAAGTTGAAACACTTTTATATGAGAAACAACAAATGCATGTATTTAACATTTGAGACACGCTTTAGTATACTTTAGTATATGCCAGTGTGTTCCACAGTTGGTCATGAATTTGATGCCAAAATATGCAAAAAATGTAGAAGTTGAATAGAAAATCAAAGAATGACAATAACTTCTGTGCACTGCTATAGTTGCTGTGAAAACATGACTTCCAAGTAACATTACCAAAGTGCCTTAGATGCATCATTAGTTTGTATGCTTTATGAAAATGTATACATTATTACAGTTTTTAAATGAATTTACATTGTAACTTTCAGAAAAGTATCAGTGGGCACTAGGATCACTGGGAACCTAATTTACTTCCTTAAAACAATGAAATTAAGAAGACAATGAAAAAAAAAAAAAAGGAAGAAAGAGAAAAAAGTTTCAATGTGGTGTAGATAGCAGATATGAATAAAATAGTAAATTTAAAAGTGTCGGTGACTGGTTCAAAATGCAAAAACCGTAAAAAATTAATAGATTTAAAAATGAATGTATTCACAGTAATTGGTGAAAGGTACGGGCTCCCCAGCAGTGTGACAAGGGGATGCTCTGGTGATAACAGGTACAAACAGCTGGAGCCTTGGTTTATTCATGAACATAGTAAGCACCGTCTTGAAAAGTGCCAGAGGGGAAATTGCAAGTGACTTTTGGGACACTAAAAGCGTGAGATTTCCTGCTTTATTAGACTCGGAGATGGAGAATTCTTGACAGTTTGTACATTTATCTGAATTGGTTCCCTGTAATATCCAAAGTGTATACCAATCTTGTGCTGACGATAAGTGCAAAATGAACAGGTGTCGTATATGCATACACACACACACACACACACACACACACACACACACACATATTCACAATAAAAGCCCTTATTACAAGGTTCGTTGTAATGTACTGTAAATTGCTTTTATTTTGCTTTATTTTTATTTTTGCTTATTTTGCTGATAGCACAAAACGTGGAAATTGAAATACAGTGAAATAGCAGTTTAACTCTGATTTAATCTAGGCATTACAAAAAAAAATTGTGAAAATAAGTACATACACAATAGTACAACGATGCCATGGCATCAACTAAAGTGCTTTTTCCCATTCTATGTGAGAAAGCCTTTTGTGGTAAGGTGGGTCAGCTATAACGGAGTGTATCCTATGGACCCCACTGCTAGCGCTATAAAGAGGGAGCAGCATGTTCAAGGGTACAATGAGTGCTCCCTTATAATGCTGATGATGAGGTATAGGAAGGGGGCTGTTTGATATAGTGAAACCCCATTATAACAAGGGGACATGCTAGGAAAAGTGCTGGAGTGCAAACCAAGGGACCTGCCATGCTATATCAGAATCCACCATATATATATATATATATACATACATACATACATACATACATACATACATACATACATACATACATACATACATACATACATACGTGTGTGTGTGTGTGTGTGTGTGTGTGTATGGTGAAACTTTTTTTGAGAGACCACTGAAATGAAAGACCACCTGCTGTTTTAAGACCATATTTTCAAAGTCCCTGTTGCTATCTTTTTCATGTGATTGCACTCCCATTGAGAGACCACCTGCCTTATGTGACCACTTTTTAGCCTGCCTTACGGTGGTCTCTCAAAACAGGTTTCAATGTATATACATAATTAGTGAGAAGAAAGCTGTATTTCATGAGGTGATAGCCCAGTGACATACAGCTTCCTGACTGTAAGCTATATGCTGTAGTCCACTTCAAACTATTGACTAGCGATTATATCTCATTTTTGATCTTTTGTTCTGTTCATTTGTTTTTTGTTTCCATAACCAAATCGCCTTTTCCCTGCATTTGGCAATGCTGTTGTTGCCCTAGTTCACAGCAGGCATGCCATTTTATCATTTGCTCATAGGTATTCAGCGCGCATTTGAAGTCATAATGCATGGGCTACAAGGCCTGTAGACCATAGCCGAAGTCCACTGTAGGTCAGAGTAGCTGCATAGCATAAGCTATCATGCACAGCTAATGGCAATTAGCCAATCAGAAGTCAAGATTCATATAAGAAATGGGATATATATAAATTTGGATATGGGTACATATGTATTATGACATCACCACTAAAGTAACTGCTTTAATTGGCAAAGCAGGCTGTTAGCCATGCAAGCATTGGACATTTATACCACCAGCAGAACTTGCAGAGTACATGTATATGTATAAACATGATTACATCATAGGCACTAGGGAAAAGTCTCTGCTTATTGCTAATCAAATGTTATTTTAGATATGAAGGTTATAACGAAGTCATCAACCTCATTTGAATTTTTTCGGGGGGAGGGGTAATTTTTTTAGTGACTGAAAATCAGAAAATAGAGTCAGCCGAGTTTCCGTTTGTGATTTTATGTGTCCAGTGTTTCAACATTGGACTGAGACCAGCTGTGAACAAGTACTGGTCCCCGCATTAGGGCTCAGATGAAATAATCTGCTTAGCCCAATGTGGGGGTGAGCAATCGCCTAACAGCGGGGAAGTAAAAATTACACTTGTCAGTACATACAGTACGCACAAATAAGAAAACCAATATGGACAAATGAAAATTAATTTGTAAATTTGAAGTCATAATGCGTGCCAATTGATCATGGTGGTTGACAGAGGCGCATTCATAGGGGTCATTACATATATGTACTGTAGCTTGGTCCAGACTGTGGTCTTTTTTTGTCCTTATTTCTACAACAACAGGAGCTGTGTGGCTACAAGTTCCATGGTTGATTGACCATCTCGAAGTGTGCTGGTGTGGTCGTGTATGTATCCTTGTATACATATAAACTGTGTACGTATGTATACTTCAATAGCTGAGTTTCAGATCAGATTTTGAAAAGACCCAGGGAGCTCTCGTATAGGATTTGTCTCGGGAGGATTATGGCGATCCTTTCGTAAGCTGTTGGGCTTGGATCATGGTGCTGTATGGAGCCAACAACAGGTTAGAAACCAGAACAATTCTCACAATAACACCCACAAGTTGACACCGAACATGGGTTAAACTTTCTTCAGGAAAAAAAACTTTTGATGGATTTACGTTGAAACTAAAACTTTAATTTTGCTGCATAAACTACCGTATGGATTTCTTCTCCTTTCGCTCCCGTTTAGCAAGGCATATACAATCTGACTTGCTAAGAATGAGCTTGAACCTCAGGCTATGAAACCATTTGTAGCCGGACTTGTAGAGCTTGACAGCTGATCAATGGGAAACTCTGCGGTAAGTTACTGGGCTTCTTAATCTCTCTGCGATGTCAGCATATATATATATATATATATGTAAAGTGTCTGCTGTTTTTATTGAACAATCAGTTTGCCAACAGGATTTTGGTTTCTTTGCTTTTAAAAATATATGTACAAGAGTTTGTAATGTTTGGTTCCTTAATTACCATATTATATGAAGAGGTAGCAGGACTTACTTGGATATGCTTACCAGTGATCAGAATAAGAGAAAACTTTCACTTGTCAGCAAGTTGGCAAGGACAGCTTGCACTAATCCTCCTTATTTCCATCAAAACAACTTCAGTCTTGTTTGCAAGAAATTTCAGTTGTATGGGATAAGCAGACAAGCCTTTATTTCAAATGCTGCATACTTGAACTTGACATAGCATGCTGGTATGTATTAGTATGTATGTGCAGTGAGACCTCATTAAAACGGCACTCTGATATCCAACATAGTCATTTAACGACACAGGTATTGAAGGACTTAAAGTTAAATTCATTTGTCATGTGATTCATTTATATGACATAATCAGATTTCTGACACATTTTGCAGGGAACAAATGGTGTCATTATAATGAGGTCTCACTGTACCATGAAGTTCATTGGTCAGTAAATTTTGCATTGCCTGGCAGGTCATGCCCCAGCAGGAGCATGACTGGCCAGGCAAGCTCTTACCCCAGACAAGGCTTGTTAAAACTAGAGGGAAAGCTCTAGCTGTGAAGAATTTGAATCTGTGATCCACATGTATCTGAAATGTTCAGAAAATGTGGGAGAATGGGCACTGGTGTGATTCAGAAAAAAACAAAAAAAACCCACAAACCAATAGCATGGTATGTGAGGGTACGTGTAGTAAAGATACAAAGAAACTGACGAGTACACATTGACATCATTATAGCCCCATCCAATGAGTACCATATGCCTTCCAGTGTATAATCATGCACTAATAGGTCTCTCAACCTTGCCACTTTTTGCATATTTAAAGTATGGGTCCAAAATGTATTCTAATTTTACTGTAGTTTTATAAGAGCCCAAGGCACACGTTATTAGGCAGGAATACGATATGACCTCGGCCAAGGAGAGAAAGCTGTACATTTGCATTTTCTGTGTCCTTGAGTTTAAGGCTAAAGTAAAATTGATTGTGGACAGAGCTGGATTGCAAATATTTGCTATTTCGATAAAGCTGTTTGTACGTGCCCCTGTGTAGCACAGCAAGTTAATGTCTACTGATGGACTGACTTTCAGAGGTGTACTCCGAGGGAATAGGGTAACTTAATGTATGAGTACATTCATAGGAAAATAAACTACCCATGTAATTTTCAATTGGCACATTAATGCTGAAACAAAGAGTAAAATTAAACTTCACTAGTCGATATGTATGACTAACTTCCAGAGGCTTTCTTGGGGCAGAACAGGATACATTAATACAAATACAGGGGAATGAACTGTCCATTGAACGTGCAATTGACATGTTTGTGCTATGACACGGAATACAATTGAAGTTCGTAAGTCGATATGTATGAAAGCGCTACCCAGACATGACAGCCTTTATGCATTTCCGTCCATGCTCTTGCAAACTTGATGGCATAACTGATTTCAAAAACGGGGACATGTCACCCATTGACTTAAAAAGTTAGAAAGATTTTGACTGATACAGTCTTGTCACAGTGGATATCGGTCTCCATTTGTGGACTCACAGTGTGGTGTGATCCTGTCGCAACACCTTTGCATCGTTTTTAGTTAAAAGTCTTACCATTCTCATGTGTAAACGACTGGGAAGCCTGCAAGGTGGTTCCATGTGGTCCTGTCTGCACTGCTTGTATTTAATTGGTGGAGACCATGTAGCTAACGTGGGCATTTTAGTCTGAATGTGAACGAAAGCCCAATTCCATTTGAGTTATTTATTTTGTTTGTTCGTTTATGTATATATATTTATTTTCAGCTGTCTTCCTGACTAAGTCCATTGCAGAACACTTGTGAGCAAAAGTCTCATGATTAAATAGCCAACTCAAATTTACCTCATTTATACATTGACACTATTTCTTAGCGTAATTTCATTTTGGTGACCTTGACCTCATTTTCAAGGTGAGAGGACCACTGTGTGTGCCAAGCAGGGGGAGGGGGCAAGTTCAGCCTGTTGACAACAAATGTACCAGTGTATGGTATTATCCCTGAATTGTGTCCTTGCTTCCTGACATGTATTTTTTTTATGTAGAAGATGGCAAAATAATATTGACTATTACTCGTATAAGTCTAAGAAATTGATTCTGCCCCTCTGGAAAATTTCCAGGCACCGTTGCCACTAGATAGGAATGATATTGAAGCCAAAGAACTGTTGAGCCCCAGGCCGGCACATAGCCACACTGTGCAGGGTTCCAAAGAATGCCCAGACACTTCCTGTGTGTGGCCTGGTCCACTCTCTTCATGCAGGGTTCGAGCTGAAGGTTTCAGTCGCTAGCCAGAATGACTAAAATTCACAGATTGTTTAGTTTTTTGTTTATTTATGTAAATTTATTAAGAATCGTTATTTTGATCACCAGCAAAGGGTAAAAATTCACTAGTCAACTGCAATACTGACTAATATTTGGCTGGTGGTAGGTGATAATTCCAAAGCCCTGTTGATGTTTAATTTTACCCCAGCTATACGAATTGTGGTCAACGTGCAGGAATAGAAGTAGCATTATACCAGCTGATTTTTGCCTAAGAGGTAGGACATTTTGCTTGTCCTCCTAAAAAGAATCTAAGTTTGAAGGTCCGCCTCGTTCTGTTGTTGCTCATCATGCCTGGGTGCCTCGGGAAGAGATCTGAGATGAACGTGACATACACTTGGCTTCTGCGACAGGTGTTACAGTCCTTTTTGTGAATAGCTTCGAGCTATATTTGCCAGACCATTATCAAATATTTGCTCCTGTGATTCCAGCAGTAGACAATTATTTTTTTAATATGGAGTGACCCGTCCCCCCCCCCCCTTAAAAAAAAAAGTTTTTAAAATAGAAGTGGTTACACTCATCAGATGTTTTCCATCAGGGTTCATTTGAAACACCTTTCACAGGGTATGCAAGTGGACATTATGATGTAAATTAGCTGCACATTTTAAAGAATAAAATGAATTCAGAGTCAGATTTGAATTTCCTGTGCACAGAGGAGTGGACAATGCGGCGAAGTGTCTTTACGCTTAATTTGTGTGTCCTGAACAGCAGATAATGGATTTTAGTATGCAAGATTCCAGTCTCACATTGTTCTGGGGAAAGATGTCGTTAAGAAGTTAACTTTTGACAAGAATGCACAGGAAATACCCTAAGGGCCATTTGCATTTCAGTTAACGGCCCAGAAATTTGGTGTGGAAAGCCCACCGGACCATCGGACCACCGTGAGCAAGGGAAATATGCTATTACTGAGAGAAAAAAAAGTAGCTTGCCAGATTCTCCCAGGGCTGTGAGGAATAATTATTAATGTATGGAGAAGTGACAGTTAAGTGTTCCCATTCGGTACAACTCAGCTTCATGTGCTTGTTAATAGTAGACATTTGAAGAGGAAATAGAATGCAGTGAATTTAGGTTATGCCAAGTTTGGTCAGTCGACTTGGTATCCTGATACAAGAACAATTATCAGTTTGGTCGCAATCACCGTTGGAGATCGAGTTATGGTTGAAAATGACACCACAAAAACGCTTAAGTGTGTCAGACCAGGTAGGTGTAGACGCCCCTGTCTTTCTGCAACTGCTTACATAACAGAGGACCAGATATTTTGACCATATATTCAGGTAAAATTATCACGGGGATTACATACTCAAATTCCCCGTCAGTAGAGTCATCACCAACGTGCCTGGCCTGACACCGGCAGTGGTTTATGCATTGCCTGCTGAAGCTTGTCGCCAATGTAGAAACCATTGACTGAGGTCATTACAAAGGCAGTAGGGGGTGAGTTTGTCATGAGGTGGGGGGGGGGGGGTGGAGGTGGAGGAGGAGGAGGATGTCAAAAAGTGTGACAATGAACCCAAGTGAGGACATCTGGCGTTGACAGCTATGGTGAATATTGGGTCTATGTCGTGACAGAGTTAGAATTAGAGGATGTTTGATGTGATTAGGGTCACTGTTAACCCTCTGGCTGCAAAACGTGGAAACTGAGTCAAACAGCGAGTGACATGCTGTTGACACAAGGTGTGCCAAGGAAAGCTGTTGACCTGATCCGGTCTAATTTCCCCAGGGTACTAAAGGTCCCCCTGGAACTTGAATGAAAGGCCTTTTAATGAGGAATTTGACTCCAGGGATCATTCTGATAATTCATATGAGTCAGACTTGTCGATGTTGTGAGAAGTGAAAGGGTCAATGGTGTTAATGGCCTCTGCATGTACAAGTGTATGTTTGTATCAGCAGCAAAGTGGGCGCTACCTGTGCTATAGAGTACATTGTTGTTTGTATGCTGGCAGATCAGCAAGGGTATATATGTATCTCACATTTTTCAAAAGCTGATTACGTGTCGTAAAGTTGTATAAAGAGGGAAAGCGCTGTGTTTGTACCTCCTCCATAATTACACATGAAAGGTTTGCACCATTGTGCCCGGCTGGTTTGCACCCAAAATGATCCTTCCCAGCCAATGTGTCTGTGAAACAAAAACTACAACATGAGTTGTCACTGGCGCAGTGCTATACCGGTCCCCTGTTGTCTCGACACAAGTGCAGTGTACCTCTCCTGGCCAAGGTGGCAGAAATGTCTTTTACAGTAGGAGAGTATAATTCCAGTGAGCTGCGAGGCCCTGGCAGGTAGCTCTGTACCTGTGACCGCACACAGGAGAGATCTCTGCCGTGCGCAGTTCACCCTGAGGGAGCCCCCAGGCTGATGACACCAAGTAGACCACCAGAACAGCCATTTGCTACAACCTGTTACCATCAAAGACACCGGGGACAGGTGTGTAGGTTTGGCCAAGTTGGTCGCAGCTGGTGTTGATCATTCAGCGAGTATGTTTTTGTCATCCCTTGGGCTTTATGTGGACAACTGTATCCTGGCATATAGTTATGATTTATTGATTGCAGTTGGTGATATTCCACGGTTTCGGTTTGTGTGGGGGAGGCACAAAATGATTTAGTGTCCACAGTGGTGAAGGCACATGTTGAAGGAATTCCTTAACTGCTTCTGAGCCAAGCTTTGATTAAGTCAACAGCTGGGGTCTGAGCACTTCCAGTATAAGAATGGCCCAGATCAACCAGGTGCAATGTGTTAAATTTCAGTGCCACGTTTTTGACTGCGTCAGTAGCTTTCCTTAGCATGCTTGTGGCACAATGCGACTAACAGCATGCTGAGGAAAGCTGTTGACCTGGACTATTCTATGTAACTACAGGCATGCTGCTACTTGAGTGAAAGGTCTTTTTATAAGGAACATGAATCTAGCACTCTTATTATAATTCAGAGCAGTTTGTGTAAGTGTGACTTCAGTCACAGTTGTCACGGAAAGAGTTAAAAGAATGCAGAGGAAAGCTGTTGACTCAGTCAGACTTGGCACTGAAACGGCAGACTTTCCTCAAATAACTTCATTGCATTCTTCAGCTCCTATGGAAGAATGCCTGTTTTGAGAGACCCTGGTTTTGTGACCTCCCAGAGTGGACTTTAAAGACAGGTTTTATCATTTACATGGAAATAAAGGTGTCCTAGTAATCTGACAGGTAAGGTAACATTATGACAGATGGTGTAGACTTATGTAAAGATTTTGATGCCGTTAGACCTTTGATAGTGAAACAAGCAGCTGCTTGAGGCAAATCTAACAATGACACTAGGATTGCTTTTCTTCGGGTCACAAGAATTTTCTCATGGAAGAAAATAGTGTTGTACGGGCACTTAGAAAGAGGCATGTAAATTGAAATGAACCTGTAGTGGATCTTGTGTGACAACACAATAACAGAAAGATAGGTACCCAAGGTCTTAAGAACTACGTTTGACTGGAATTAAGGTAAAGAAAAGAGTAATTGTTAGCCCAGGAGGCTTTTTTGATGATGGACAGTTACCGCTAGTGCCGCTACCATTGAGAACACACTGCATAACAAATTTCCTGTGGTTCAGATCCAACTGATTGGGGGCTATAGTTAACCCTTAAAGTGGGGGCTATAGTTAACCCTTAAAGTGCTAATTATGGCTGATAATAGTCATTTTCTCATTACTGTTCAACACATAATGGTTAAAAGATTCAAATTCCTCATGAAGATACCTTTCATTCAAAAAACCAGCAAACTTAGTCGAAAGCAAATAGTAATCTTAGTTAACAGCTTTCCTTTGTGAGCATTGGGTGCAGAGTGTCCCAGGGAAAGTTGTTGACTCTGTCTTAAATCAGCACTTTAAGGGTTAAAAAATCCATTGCAGATGCGACCCAGTCACACCTGAGATGAGCCATACTTTCACTAAATTCCACAATGCTGTGGCAAAGTCGAGCCAGTGGTGACCTTACATTGAAGCAGAGTATGTGGGTTGCCTGCATGGCCCAGACAGTCCCACAAAACCACTGTTGTGTTGCTGGCAGATTCCCTGTCATGTGATGGCAGAGTGGCTTCTTAGTGTAAGGAAAGATGAGAAGGCAGTTAGCCTATCATGTGATGGCTGACTGGTGCTTAGTGCGTGGAAAGAAGAGGAACAAAATGAAATCAGCTGAAATGAAATCGACTAAAAGGAAGAAAATATTTGAAGCTCTATCAATGTTAGAACATTCTTGAAGGCTGACGATGTTACTTACATGGGATGGATATTTATAATATATATATATATACAGAGAGAGAGAGAGAGAGAGAGAGAGAGAGAGAGAGAATGTATTGTTTCTTCATTCATCAAGGTAAAAGATGACTGTGTTATAAAGAAAACTGTGTTTCGCTTAAAGTTTACAAAATAATAATGATAATGATAATAATAATAATAATAATAATAATAATAATAATAATAATAATAATAATAATAATAATAATGTGAACAACATGATTGCTGGCATTGGTATCAGTACTGAAAAATGATGCACCTACTGTTATGTTTTAGGGGTATAAACATTGAAACTCCCATTTCCAATGAAAGGGAACTGTGTCATGTAATTTGAGAAGTTTGTGTCATAACCAGTAGCCTTGGGGTGGGGAACAACGAGTGATGCAACATTGATGCAGCCTATTGTACGACACAAGGATAATAGCGAGTGGGTGGTCTTGATTCAAGTCTCTGTGTAGACTCGACATTCCTTGTCAAAATGCATACGCACAGGAGCCTGTACTTCTGCAAGCATTTTAACGTTGTACAAGAAATGTCCTGGACAGCGCAAATCTTTTGTGGCTTCACGCAGAACTATCAGTTACTTTTCAACGTAGGACATTTAAATACACACGACACCGAGAGAGTAAGCCTAGGAGCTTGTGCCAGGGACCGCTTTAATGATCTAGGTAGTGAACTGAGCCAGCAGTTGTGCTTGTAAATATAACGCACGATTGCGAGTTGGAACACCTGCGTGCAGTTACGAGGTAAATGCCATGTTGTCCAAGGCTGTTGGAGATCGGCTCAAGAAGTCCGGGAGGAAACAATTACGAAAGGCATACAGTACTTTAGGAAGAATACAGGTTGGTCACCTCCCTTGTTTCTCTCAATCAAAAGAGCGAAAAGCTTATTTACAAAAAAAAAAGGGTGCCCCACCCTAATATATTGTGTATGAACAGGAGGTTGCTACATGGGAATCGGGAAACTCAAATATCTGTACACAAGAGGGAGACACACGGTGTATTGTGGTCTTGCTGCACGTTGTCCTTCGGTATAAGATATATTTCCTGCAAGAGATCTAACGTCTATATTTGAGGTTCCGCTGACAGGCAGTAGTTACTTCCGTCTGCTTTTATAGACCTGATTAAAGGAAGAGAAATAAATTGATAAAGTTAGCTATCACAGAGCACATGAATTCAAGTGCTCAGACACTTACAAACTCTTGCACAATTGCTAAATCAGCCTGTGGTGCTCTTCTCCTGATTGTGTCGAGCTTGTTTGTGTGTTATGTGGACAGGTCCCTGTAAGCTGCTGCTGGCCAGTGTTGTTGTTGTTGTCCTTGTACCTGTAAGCTGCCTTAGCCTTCGGGCAGCTGAGTCAACAGCTTTGTTCAGGACTTTGGGGTATGTTGTGTCTGGATCATGTCGAGAAAAGCTGTTGATTATTGTTGACAGCTCTACCCCCCCCCCAAAAAAAAAAAAGAAAAGAAAATGAAGAGAGGACATGACAAGGACATGACATTTGACACATCCTGATAATTTTGATTGAGGTAAATAGTGTGCTGGTACTTTGACATTGTCTCTCTGGGGTTAACTGACATGTCAGAAAACAGGCCGAGACATTGAAGAGCATCATCGAAATGTTGGGCAGTGAAAACAGAATTGAAAGGTACATATTTTTTTTTTTTGAGCTACAAACTGAAAAACTGCAAAACAAATATTTGGATGTGGCTGCTGGTCAGTGTAGATAGTGGGTTTAAACTTTACTCTTCAAGATAACTTTATTGCTCAGAACTTGAATAACAAAGTAGGTGTCAATGCTGCTCGGTTCCAGGCACATTAACCCTTTCCCCCTTGAATTAACCCTTAAAGCACTTATTTAAGACTCAGTCAACAGCTCTCCTCGGGGCACTTTGCATGCAATGCGTGCAAAGTGTCTGGAGGAAAGCTGTTGACTAAGACTACTTTTTGCTTTAAGACTAGACTTGATGGTATTTCAATGGAAGGTATCTTCATGAGGAATTTGAATCTTTTAACCATTATATGTTTAGTGGTAATGAGATAAGGACTACATGTATAGCCATAATTAACACTTTAAGGGTTAAGACTGACTCAACAGCTTTACTTTGCATGTTGCCCAACCCATGCCAGAGAAAGCTGTTGATCTGGGTCATGTGATCTTGACCTACAATTCTGTGTTGTTCGGGTTTTTTTTGTTGTTGTTTTTTTTTTCATTACTATTAAATTTGTATGAAAACCCCAAAGAAGACGACATTTGACCTCCAAAGGATGTTGGCTGGTTTAAGGGGAAAGGGTTAATAGGGAATAACCCAGCTGCTTGCTGAACCTGCTGAAGGTGATTCATACGTCTGGGATTTTCTGTGTGACACTCAACTTCACAGGTAGAGTTGCCGTAAATTGCTCTATTTTCACGTGTGTAAATTTATCAGCTTTTTAGACAGACACTTGCAAAGTTGTAAATTTGTAAAAAGTAACCCCCCCCCGAAAAAAAAAGTATTCCAATATGTTTCACTGAGCAGGTACATTTGTGTGTGTGCACTGTGATATATGAACAATTCATGTTGAGACATATTTTCCAAATATCAGATTTGACTTACATGCAAGTATGAAAAACAAAAATACCAGTGCTGTAAATGGAAAACAACTTACAGTAAGCAGGATGAGATGGAAATTGAAGCAAAATGGCAACTTGATTTTTTTTTTTTTTTTTGAAAAGGCAGGCTTTAACAGTAGGAATGTTTGGGCAGCCATTAACCCTGCCAGGGTAGAAAAGTTTGAGTCATCCCCTTTCCGTGGTGTGGATTTAGCATCATGCACCCAATCCATGCCAAGGAGGGCTGTCAACTCAGGGTAATGGGTCTTAGCTATAATTGTCACAAAAACTGTTTCCTATTGACGGAATGTATGTACAAGCATGGAGGTAGACAACAATTGTGCATCTGGGCAGTTTTAGATTATTTGAGTGGGAAAAGGGTCAAGGTTTACAAAGGAGCGGCAAGAGAACTGCTTGCCGTAGTGTCACATCTGCACTTGAATCATGGAAGCAGTCAGGACAGTCATACTGGGACTGTGAGCCTACCCCCCCCCCCCCCCACTGTCAGTCTGGTGTTAGTGTGGTCCAGGTGTCTTCATGTCTGAATATCTTGGACATGTGTTCACCCTCAAAGGGGTGATTTAAGACCTAGTCAACAGCTTGTCTTGGGGCACTATGCTCACAAAGTGACCCTAGGAAAGCTGTTGACTAAGACTGCTCTTTGCTGTAGACCGGGCATGTTGGTGTTTGAATGAAAGGTATCTTCATGAGGAATTTAAATATTTTAACCAGTATATATTTAATGGTGATAAAAAAATGACTTTGGCCAGGATTACCACTTTAAAGGTCAATATGTGTCTGTAAAAAGTGGTGGGGGCTACCAAGAAGGGCCCAGACAACAGGGGATTGTACATAATTAATAGGAAAGATCAGAATTAGCTTTGAAGTGTGTACTTGCCCCAATACACAACTGAATACACAAAAATTTGAAGGGCTAGAGCTTTGTATTCCCATTGGTTTGCATGTTAAAGTAACCTTAAATAAACTGGTCACTTAAGTAGCTGTGGTTATATGATTTTTGTGAGGTATTAAGCTACGCATCTAGATTTACTGTGCGAAATTTGGTGTCTCTATGTGCAGTTGTTTTCAAGTTATGAAGTTGCCAATTACAATGTCAAGTAATTGGAATACACAACCCTAGCCCTCCAGTGACTGTAGTGCCCTCTTTTAGGCAGGGCTAGAACCTTCTGTTCTTGTCCTTGCCTATTCTTCCCATCTAAGTTAACCCATTTTCTGGTCGGAGTATACATATGACTCAGTCAGAAGCTTTCCTTGGCATAGGTTGGGCGCATTTTGCCCGACCTCTGCCAAGGAAAGATATTGACCTGGGGTGTGCCGCAGTGAATGACCTCACATGCAAATCTCAGCAGAAATGTCTTCTTGTAACGAGAAATTCAAGTAAAAGTGCTAGGGCTTACAACAATTAAACATGCGGGTGCTTTTGTGTGATTTGAGTGGGAAAGGTTAAACTGTATAGCGAATCAACAGCTTTCCTCGGTGTTTTCTCGATGCAGTGAAGGCAAAGCGTGCCTAAGGTGAAGCTGTCATCCTGGATCAGTCTGAACTGCTCTGGAGCCATGGTCATGCTGGTACTATGATGAAAGTTTTTTTTCTGCGAAATTTCTCTGTGGGTTCGTATTCATACTGTCCAAAACGCAGGTGCAGGTTTAAAAAAAAACAATTCAGCAGTAATAGGGTTAATGTGAAGAGCTGGCGCCACTGACATATTGATGGGTCGATGTCAAATTGTTCCCTGGCCATTTATGGCCTCTGGGATTTGGGACTAGGTGTATGCAGGACTTTCCCAAATTAAAAGTTGTTCGGGAATGTATTATGCTTGTTTACTGACAAAACTTTACGTTTTGTCTGTCTACCTTGGAAAAGAACATGATCCGCGCTTCCAAGCAGCAAGGCTACACATGTGCAATTGACATTTACCGACTATTCCCAGGTGCAGTATCATTTGTGGCGTAGGAAATAAAACTTCAGTGACATTTCTCTGTGTGTTGTTCAACTGATCCCACAAGACAGACTGTTATATATTACGGAAAATATTGTGGGCTAGATAATATCAAGTACATCATTGTTCGGGAGAATTTTATGATTTTAGGAAGTAAACATGGTCATTTGTCTCAGGTGGTAGGTGTGGTCACGTCAGCATGCTTTATCCCGGAGACAAACCTAAGTTAAGTTGTAGCTTTCAGGGCTGAATTTGTCCTTTTAATAAAGGTCAGGGATGTGTGGTACAGAATTAACATTGTGACCATGTATGGTTTGGGCGCGGTAGGAGCTTCTGCTCTGTGAACGTTTGACCACAGTGATTTGGGCTGAGCGCTGGACAGGTGTGAAAGTTTGCTGAGAAGTGTTGGCGTATAAACTGTCTTATATGTTCTGGGTTGTTCACCAGAGAATTTGGGGAAATGCCTATATATGTTGAGCAGAGAGCTGGCCTACAACTGTGGGTGGTTTCTGGCAACGTAGGATGTTTGACCGTCTGCACATGTGCAGAGCATCCACAGGGAGGGAACAGCGAGAACATCATCTTGTGGTTGTTTTACCCCAAAATGTGTTGTATTGAAAGCTGGTACATTGTGGAAACTTTAGTGACAATTGAGCCTTTCTGCTTAACCGTCTTTGACCCTATCGTTAGAGCATGCTGCACATGTAGCAATTTTCCTCGTCTATAACAGTTGTATTTTGGAGATTAGACCAGGTACTAAAGTACGGACAGTCCCTTGACAGACCTAAGTATATCAGCTTGCATGAGTCAGCTGTGTGTTATTTATTGCATTGTGCCATTGTTTTTGTTATTTCCTCAAATCTAAATCATATTTGATAGGAATCCTACCAAGTGTGGACATCAGTTTCATGGTCATTTACGGGGCTACAGAGTCTTGTCAGCAAAGTAAACTACATGTCCAGCTGAACATTAGTGCAAAGTGTCAGAACTAGAACGTTGCTCACACTGTGTTATGTGACTTTTTTAACTTGTGAGTCTGGCATGTAAACAGAAGGTCCGCAAAAACAATGGTTAGATTTAAGGCAAGCCTTGGCCGTCAAATTTCATTGGTTATTTTTCGCAGCCTGTAACCATGGTAAGTGACCATCTCACAGACAGACAGACAGACACAGACAGACAGACAGACAGACAGAGAGAGAGAGAGAGAGAGAGAGAGAGAGAGAGAGAGAGAGAGAGAGAGAGAGAGAGAGAGAGAGAGAGAGAGAGAGAGAGAGAGAGAGAGAGAGAGAGAGAGAGAGAGAGAGAGAGAGAGAGAGAGAGAGAGAGAGAGAGAGAGAGAGAGAGAGAGAGAGAGAGAGAGAGAGAGACTTTTGCTGTTGTGAATCTGTTCAAGGTAATGGTTTCTAAGTTTGCAAAAGTCAAAAACTGCAAATTTCTCCTAGAATAGTTTACAGTCAGTTAAGGTATTTTTTTTAGCATAAATCAAAATACAAATAAAGCCTGGCCTTCAATTCAAGATGATCTCTTTGCAGCATTTTTTTTTTTTTCAATGGAAAAGGGCAATAGACCTGTTCAAACCGAGTCGTACCGAACTTTTCCAGACCATAATTAATTATACATTCCATTGTTGGCCTGATTGTCCAATCAGCAAGTATCCGAGTCCGGCCCACGCCGCCATATGTTTACAACAGATGCCAAAGCTAACGCTAGTGATTCCTGCATGGATTGTACTTAACAGTGTAAATCTTTTACCTAAAATGCCACATCAATGGTGAAACGTGCATTTATAGTTTGCTGACGGTTTGATTTTTCGTTAAATCCAAGCACATCCTGTGTTTTACTTTCTTATCCTTCCACGTGTAATCCAGCCAGCGTGGTTGAGCACAAAATGTAAACAAAGCAGGGTGCGCTTCCCGAACTGAATCGAATAAACCCGAGGCCTGTGAACTGGTCTATTCAGCTTTTAGTAGCCTGAGAACAGAGGATGCTGCATACAAACGTGGGAATTTTTGCATGTACATATAAGATGAGAATCCTATCTTACTGCCTGTCCATTGTGTGATATTTTCAGAAGAAAGCAAAATTTTGGGTTGCCCCTGGGCAAGTATTTTCAGATTTTTAAGGGTCTGCCCCATAGGGGGACCCTTTGTGTTTTCTGGTTGTCCGACCATCCATCTCGACGTGTGCCCGTCCGGATGTGCACTTTCTCGTTACCGCTATATCTACAGAATGCCTCTATGTATTTTGTGCAAATTTGGCAATATGCTTAGTTTACCTGGCGAGATGAACTGATTAGATTTTGGTGTCACCATGACCTAATTTGAGCAAATGGCAGCATAATTACATGCTCGTTATATATGTTAGGGCTCGTTACCACAATATCTGCAGAATGCTCCAATGTATTTTGCTCAAATTTGGCAGTGTGCTTATCTAGTGTGCCAAGATAACTGATTAGATTTCGGTGTCACTATGACCTAATTTGAGCAAATGGCAGACCCTTGAGCCAATGCTTGTATTGAAGGTATGTCTAATTTACCCAGCCTTTATTGGTTTTAACTTGTCATGGGTCACCAGATATGGAAATTGATAAGGCATGTCTAATGGCTATTAGAAATATAGCTCTTGTCGTTTTTCATGCATATAATATTAAGAAAACAAAATACTTAATAATAGCAAAGTGAAATTTGTAATGAACAACTAAGTCAACAATACCCACTGTTCAAGTTAATAGGAAGAGCTAGCCCCCCAACCCCAGCCCCAGCCCCAGCCCCAGCCCCAGCCTTCCTCAGGGTGTGGAGGGGCTCTTCAAACTTTTTTTTATTAAATTTGCTATCTAAGAACCATAAAGAGGTGCAACTGATATGTTGTATGTGGCTAAATGTTACGCAAACATATTAAATTATGAAATGTGTAAATGTGTGTGTGACACACTAATCAAGATGCTTTGTATCTATGTTGTAATTACTGTGGGCCAGTGGGTCACAGTTGGAAAGAAACTTGAAAGTGAAAGTGAAACTATTCTGGTGACTAATATGCATTCACCAAAATGAATCGCATCTCTTGAGCATAGATGTTATCTTTCTCAGCTACATGTGCCACTGTATGTCAAGAAAAATGAACATGGATGTATATACATTTACATAGTGATTATCAGGTTATGCAAATATGTCCGTCTCACTCCCTGTTTGAGGAACAGTATATTGTCACGAGATGCGAGATGCACCTGACGTTTGCCCGTGGTGCTTTTTTTTTTTTTTTTTTTAATGTTTTCAAGAGTAAGAGCACAACTAGATTTCTGACATATTTCACACCAGTCTGAACTTTTTTTCTGTGTACTTGCATAGAATTTAGATGATAATTGCAGGTCCCAATTTTTCATAAAAAGAGCTTTCATTTTAGTAACGTGTGCCTTCTCATAGCTCAGTAGTTTTTGCATTGCCTGACCAAGGCCGTTAAAAAAATAGGAGGACAAGGGGTTAAAGCGAAAGCCTGCTACCTCCAGTGTTTTAAGGCGGAGTGGTCCCCATCAGGTCTTGATAAGTGTTTAATGTCACACAAATTGACAGTCTGTTGTCAATAGCTTGCAGAGAGATAGAGCATCAAAGAGGTGGAAGCCAATTGTTTTCTGTGACCATATATGGTCACCTTTTCAGCAGAGCTTACAGCGCTTGATTTATTAATTTTTCTTTCTTTTTTTTTTTACCAGAGCTTTGAGCCAAGTGTACAATAACACTGGTTCCCTTACCGGGCCCTGGATGCAACAATTACATAGAATGATAGAATGATGATAAATATTTAAAGGCAGAGATGACAGTATGTGAAATTGAAATATGCATAGGAACATAGCAAGCGATGTGTGTACCAAGTCAGACTGGAGCAAATGAAAATACTGGGGTATGTTTGATCAGATATCAATGTGGGCAATAACTAGATTTTCTGTAAAATTAAATTTGTGGTAAACGTGCAGGTTAAAAATGTGTACTTTGATGTGACAGTGTCACTCTCCAGCTAAACTCAAAAACCACAAAACCTCATTGTTTTCAGGTACTATTGTTTTAATTGGATTATGGGTATAATAGAGTTAATTTGACCAAAAAAAGCAGGTGGGGTATATACAGTTTTACTTTGAGTAAAATATGAGTCCAAAATAGACTTTGAAGAAGGAAAGCCATGGTGTTGTGAATTTTAACTTTTAAGCCTAGATGAGGTGAATCTGAACGTAGGCTGCAATCAAACATGGAAAAGGGGTGTGTCATTAGTAGCGTAAACAAAATGATATTTACACAAAGCAGGAAGGGTCACAGGTTCTAGATAATACTGTGGACCAGCATTATATTGCAAATTATAGAAGTTCAGCGATGAGACAGGCGCCTGCAGTGTAATTCAGATGATGGAAGTCGGTATGAAAGTGATATACAGGTACATACGTCTGTGACTGATACAGCGGAAACTTGTACGTTCCACTCTGATGCTACATGAGTGGCATGAGACACTGAAGCTTTGGTGTCGTCTTCCTGTGGATCGCTGCACTTCAGATCTCACCTGGCCCAACCATGATCAATAGTTATACAACTTCATACACATTCCAGTACATAGTGCCTAGTCCCTCCTTTAGGGAGACCACCTGCCTTTTAAGAGCACATTTATAAGGTCTGATGGTGTCTTTTCCCCATTTGATGTCAGCACTATTTATATAACCACCTGCTTTATGTGACCACTTTCAGGCCTGCGCTAAGGATATTCTCTCAAAGTAGAGACTATGGGACATGTATTGATTCGAAAGTTCATGAAAATTGTACACAGTGGTACCTGCTGTATGCATCCACTGCCATGAGCAGCTGCATTGCTTTTTGTGGTCACTAGGCTCAGACATCTAGGGGTTCATTTCTTTTGTAAAATTTACCTGTGGGGACAGATCACCTGCTCTCTCTCTCTCTCTCCCTCCCTCCCTCCCTCCCTGTGAGAGAGAGAGAGCACATCTTTTGCCATGAAAAAATGTTGCCATCAACAGGTGGGCTTCATATAGAGCAGGTACCACAGTGTGTGTATATATAAAAAATATATATATATATATATATATATATATATATATATACACACACACACATGCACACACACACATATATATGCATATACATACATATGTATATACATATACACATACTATTAGGCACTCACTTGTAAGTTACAAAAACTTTTCTCATTACTTATGAATTTAAATACAATGACATGGATTATGGATGATGTCCATGTCTTGAATCAAAGACCATGGGAAGGCAGGTTGGTCCTTTTTCAGGACTCCATGGAATTTTAGAATAGTTTTCTTAGTTCAGCATTCCTTAGGCAGTGGGAGGGAACCAGGTTAGCTGCAACTGTAGGGCCAGCTGATCAGACTCGGTGGCTGACCAATAAGAGGCTCACATGCTGGGATCTCATTGGTCAATCTGGGTGAGCCAATTTCTGATTGGTCAGCATTGAACACCAGATGGCAGGGTATCTTCCAGTGTTATAAGGACTGGGTATCATATGTTCACCTTAGACTCCTTTAAGATGTAGCAATTTAGTTGGTCATTGGGTGGCTGCAAAGGTGCATTTTTGTCCGAAGAATTCTGTTTCAAAAATCAAAGATTTGTAGCAAGCAGGGCTCAAAATCTCAAGAAGCCCGACAAAGCAATTAATGACAGTACCCTGCCCCGGTGATGCTGTTAACCTACAATTTAATACATTTTGGGGGGCAGATCATATGACAGTTTTGTGTTCCCTTTGACCCAGTACCCAAATTTTGCCGAAGTTCTACACTTTTGCCCTTAGAAATGTCCAATTTCACGGTCTGTGGAAGTTGTGAACCAACAAAAAGTCTGTAATTTTATCAGGCCATATCAATACAGATTTCAGTTCTCCCAGTGGTGCACACCTACATGACATTGGAGCTTGCTGCATGCACAGAGCTGATGATCAACCATCTACTCTTCCTATCAGAATCTCCCTTTCCTAATGGACTCTTTTTGAAGTTCCTATATCGTGTAATGTGTACAGTTGTCTGGTATTCGTCATGCTTGGTATAGTGTTTCCCAGGCATCCGATACACAGGGACTAGTGGGTTACATGTAGGGCAATATTTACCAACAAGCACCTGAGCCTGGTCTGTCAATTTGAACAGACCAAGTGCAGATTCCCACATCTCTTGTGCTCACCTAAAAAAAAAAATTTTTTAAATGTGCAGAATTGATTTTGTGGGTTTAACTGTGGATGATTTATGCAGCATGTTTGTTTGTTTGGACTGCGTGACATGGGGAACGCAACGGCTAATTCTGAGCATGCCAAGGACGTGCACAAAGCTGGCAGTACCAGTATTGACAAAAAAAAAATAAGTAAGAAACAAAAAAATGTGTGGGGGGGGGGGGGGAGAGAGCTAAAAAGATGAGTTGTAGGTGTAACATGTTGGCACTTACGGTATTTTTTGGTAGTTTTGTCCAATAGGAAGAGAAATTGGCTTTAATAGAGTACACTTCCAGTTTGTATCAGTGCACCTAATATATGGTGCACTGATACAAAGCAAAAGGAACATTGTGTGGAAGTACGAATTGAAATATGGCAGCGTCATTGGGCAAGGGTATCTGCATGCATAGGAGAGTGTACCAGAACCACGGAATTCATCTTGGTTATGGGGTTGTCAATCTTGAAATCAGTTCTTTCTAACACTGAATAGGGCAGAATTTGAACTTTACATGAGCACAAGAATACTTCCCAAGTTAATTAAGGCTTTTTAGTTAATTTACAGCTAATACATGCATCAAAATGAGCAAATTGACCCCAAATTTATAAAAATCACTTCCTTGCCGTGTTACTTTCACTGGAAAACGTAATTGCGCTCTCAAATGCCGAAGGAACAAGTTTGACATGCAGCGTAATTTTACTTGACAGATGACCCCAGGGATGACCAAATTGTGGTCTCTCAAGACAGGTGGTCTCTTGTAGGAAGTATAGACAGCATGAAAAGCACCAGGGAAAGTATCTGAAAAAGAGGCTCTCTGTTAGTGGTCTTTCAAGATAGCCTGGACAACTGTATACATGTATTACATCGATTTGAATGGAAAAGATGGTGCCCTTGGGTGCAGGTGATGGGAAGCATTGTAAACCTGAGGGATGGACTGTCAACCCGAAGGGTCACAATTCTTCCTGTCACCCAAATGAGAGGACACCATTTGTTTTATTACACCAAAGAACAATAAATCAACAACCTGAAGACATCAAAACTTTTATAAAGAGTAAATTTAAACAGCGGCGGATGACTACATGTACATTCACAGCTTGTAACAGAAAGAACCGTGACCCGCCGAACTGAACAATCATGACCACAGATCCCTCCCTGAGATATAATAATATACAGTGGCACCTCCTGTATAGACCATGTCTCCTGAGAGACAGTATATCTCTTATGACTGTCTTGATACTGGAGTCTCTTCCTATAATAGATTTCACAGTATTTTAGGACCACCTGCAACATGAGATCTCATTGCCAGTACCAGGAGCAGTCTTGAATAGCAGGTGCTGCTACATTACTGCACACACATATATATACACACACACACACACACATATATATATATATATATATATATATATATATATATATATATATATATATATATATTATGTATGGATCTCTCTTGGATGAGTTCCCCCGACTGCAGGAGAAATGTAACCACGTTGGAGAGGTGGTCTTTCTTGAAGGGGGCGTTAATAGTATTGGACAAATTCCATATGAAGGTAGTGGTCTGGCACAGGGACAAACCTAGACTTCCAAAATCTGTAGCCAAAATCGGAAGTATGTAGGCATAATTAACATGAAGATTTTGTCATGGCCCTTTAATAATTCATCATAATATTTTAGCCATTTACACATTTGTTTAGCCAAATTACAGAAAGATTGGAATTTGGCTAATTGGCTAGTCATCAGAGTGGTCCCTGGTCTGGGAAGTGGGATGGCATCTGGCAAGAAGGGCAAACCAGACACTGTACACCCTGGGATAAAGGTAGAAAGACTAAAAGGGAGTAAAGGGGTTACAGTCTCATCCTGTAACCCCCACAAGTGCTAATCAGGACAAGAGACACCTGTCTGAATTATTGCGACCATTCCACCTTCAATTTCCTGATATGAAGACCTCTCATTCAGATACCAGCATGCCTAGTCTGCAGGATTGCAGTAAGAAAGTAAATGGTCTCTACGAACAGGTAACCTTGATGGACCTGAAGTTCCCCAAGGAAAGCTGTTGACGCAGTCTAGAAAGCAACAGCTTTTATGAAAAGGGTTAAACATTTGTAAGGATGGACTGACCCAATTTCCGGTACTGCAAATTGAATAGGGCATCCAGGTTGTATGGTATGTACATTGACGTGGCCACGGCCATACAAAGTAACATTGTAACCCTTTGTCCAGCCAGCTTGCAGTTGACCATGCCCGGGGCATCCTACTTTTGTGGAATGTTTCTTTGATAATCGCATTAATAGCGGTAAGGTACTTAAGAGAAACCTGCTCAGCTAAACCTGCACGATTAATGTGTTCCTTTAATCCCTAATATGACATTTGTCATATAAAGACAAAAAATTAATAGGCCTAGTTGATAAAAAGATACGATCCAAATAAATCTGGCAGCTACGACTCTCCAGGTTTGAAAAGCTTTTGTGCAGGGGTTTATAAATTTTTCAGGATGAATTCACCTGACATATATTCGGCGTGGCACTGCCGAGTTTTTCTCCTGTTTAAATTGTAGAGATTGAGTAATGACCACTGTGTGTGCTATTAGAAGTCCATAAAGGCAGTCAAAGTGGCCTTTTTACTCAATGCACTAATCCTGAGACTGGCTCATCGGAGCTCGAGAGACGAGCGTGAAAGTAGACTGGGGGGGAAAAAAAAAACGTAGGGGGTGAGGCAGGTAATTGCTAAGCCCTTCCGGAAGGGACTCCTCCTACAGTGCCAGCTCAGATGTAGCTGAGGATGGGCAGCCAAAGGATTTTCAAGACTGGACCATTATGACGGAGGTTGATCTCCAAAAATATGTACAAATTGCGCAGAAGTGGAAGCAAGGGCTCGATACCAATGGTCTTGGTGAGTTAGATTAGGCCCAGTTTATACATATGGGAGTTTGTCGGGGTAGAGACATGGCAGAAAAGTCACTCAATTTGGCATTTGCCCAAGGGTCAGGTTTGTAAGATGGAGGTCAACCTCAGTTTGAAGTTCGGGAGGGAACAGGCACACGAGTAATAGAAAGTTTGTGCATTGCCACGTTCGGTTGCTTTATGCTGAATACACAAGGTTTTGCTACACAACTGGGAAATACAGTGATCCCCCTTTTATAAGGGTCACCCAAGAGCACCAGAAGTGTGGCCTTATAAGTACGGTGGTCTTTCTTGAGGGAGAAAATGAAGTGAAAATACCATATGTACTGCATAGAGAAGTGGCCTCTGTATAGTGGTGGTCTAACATGGGGGGGGGGGGAAGTTACACTGTATCTCTCTCCCAACAGTCTGCTTTTGGGCTGTGTTTGTACCCACAGGAAAGGAAAGGCTTAAGTCTGCTTAGCAGGCAAACACCTGCAATTGTGTGGTTTCCTTCTGTGAGACCTCCTTGTGTTCTAGAGTAAATAAAAGGCTCAGAAGAACTTAAAGCGAATTGGACCTTGACTTGGAAATGGAATGATGAAGTAAAGTACTTTGCATGTCTGCGTTAAAAAACAAACTTTCAACATTTGAAAGTCATGTTTGTGTGTGTCTTTGTAGACCCACAGGAGAGCTAAGATGTTAGGTTATGGTTGCTTGTGGTTTTTAGCCTGGGTTTTCATTTGTATGTACTATTACCGCTCGTTCATGTACTTCATGTCAGAATGGTTTGAAGATCCTTTCAGTAGTATTTACACACATTTGACACAGGGCCAACATGGTAAGTAACTGCAGCCAAATCTGTCACCCTGTGTAAACAAACTCAAGAGTTTCGGGAGAACGAGGGGCACAAATAAACAATTCTGGATTCCCAAATAATGTGACCTCTTTTGACTGCCTACACTGTACATGTACTAATTAAATGTTGATTGCAAAATGCTAATATCAGGAATAGGAATTGGCAGCTGATCAGCTGATTTTTAGGGGTTTTTTTTCATGGAAATATACTAGTAATTTTCTTTGTCGTTAGACACTTAAAATTTTTAGTGTTTTCTGGCTCATTTAAGAGTTTTCCACACAAAAAAAAATTTAAAAAATGGTTATCCCTGTAATATATATTGTATGCAGTGTTGCTCATAGCATGAAAAGTAAGGGCATGAGGAATGATTTTATGGGCACATGGCATGTTACACCAGTCAACGCACAACTGTAGCCATGATTTTCCTGCATCTATATTAATCATTATAATTTGAATTAATTCAGAATCGCATATTAAATGGAATAATGTCCATAAATTGATTCTTCATTCAGGTCAATGTTTGCATATTGTGGCCGATCGTGCCCAGACCGCTCCATGAATGCGCGCAGTAAAGCTTGCCAGACAATGCAAAAAAGGCCACTGATTAAACTTCGACTTGGTATGGAATGAAAAATTTTGCCCATATTCAGCTGAGTTGTTTAAACTGCATGTGGGTGGCGTCCTGCCATGTAGCACCTGGCACATA
The DNA here is from genome assembly GCA_964020975.1 of Hermodice carunculata. Taxonomy (NCBI): domain Eukaryota; kingdom Metazoa; phylum Annelida; class Polychaeta; order Eunicida; family Amphinomidae; genus Hermodice; species Hermodice carunculata. The sequence goes on along the minus strand of OZ026616.1, from coordinate 17,323,439 downwards.
CTTCGTGTGGTGCATCTCAGTTGACACACAGCAGGGCAAGAAAATTCCTGTGTCCGATTGTCTTGGACAAGTAAAATTTGGTGCAGGGCAAGTGAAAATTCAGTCAAGTAGCATGCAGGATGTCCATTGTTGCAGTACTTGTTAGGAATTCCCTAGGTTTGTACAGGTAATCTGGCTGTGACTGTTTATTTTATAATCACTGGGACTGAATATAAGGCCCCAGTTTGTTCCTACTTCAGTTATACACTGGTAGGTGGTTAAACTAGGTGAGGTATCCAGCTGGAAAGGGTACATACTAGTTTAGGGGAAAGTCAAATTATTCTTATCTGAACTTCACAAGGTTAGTAATTATGTTTAGTTTGACAGGTATTCTTTATTGATATTGAAGCTCAGCATTTATAAGCAGAGCTTCACTAAATTATGTAATTCGCCATTTCACACATTCATATTTATTCATTTTGTGGGTTGTCTTTGCAGAATATTTAGCTTGTAGACAAAGAGCTGCTACCCAGAGAGACATGTACGGGTACAGGCTCTGCAGCATGGTCTGAGTAGTTACCTGCTAAAGAACCTTTAATGTATTTGGGTTACTGCAGCCTACGTCAAAATTTTACAGAAGTTGGGCAACATGGACAATAGGACTTCCATGTTTATATAGGTTAGACAGTGACAGGTTAGCTTATGGAGTGTAAAGGGTTCAGACAGCTAAATAGGGTAACGACAGCCAGGAAGTGGTGCAGGACAAAAAAATACACAAATACAATAATGTAAATGATTGGGAAACTTGTCCTGGGACAAGTACACCCATGATGGAATTTTCTTGTCCTGCACAGAGAGAAAGAATTGTCCGACCATTTACCGAAGCTGTTCACAGTGTGAGATGCTGGAGCAAAATCTAAAATGGATTTTAGCTGTGGCTAGGGGTCAAGGGCAGCCCCCCGGTCCCCAAAAGCACATGATATCTGCACAAAATATGGGCTTCAGATGGGCTATTTTGGCAACAATTTTGGGACACTTAGTATAAACATATTTATTTTCTCTGGATTGCCTAATAGTACACTAATCTGGAGGCTCTCTCCTTATACACCTTTTTAGCTGAAGTAAGTGGTATGTTAAAATAAAATCAAGTCTAAAAATAGCAACCTATAGTATAGGCCTATCTGCGTATCAAATTATTGTGACAAATATACTCGTCTCTAATTTGTTGTCACTATTTTTTCAAGTCTGTGTCACAGTTTTCACGAAAATTGGACAGCCTTGATATACTGTGAATGTACTTACCATCATGTGTATAAATTTTTGTGGTTTTTGCATTTCGAGCATTTATGTAAATACGGCACAAAGGCCACATAGGCGAGGACTGCCTGTCTGTGGTGCTGTCAGTGACCTCCTACTGTCAAATAAAGTGTATCTTTTGGTGTCTTTATGTCTGACCGGTTTTGCCACCACCTGGGCTCCTCAGAGACTGACCTAAGATTGCTGCATTTATTTTCACCTTGGTATATGGACAGACCCGTGTTATGTATTGTTACATCATGGTCGTAACTTTAAGACAATCTTTTCAACATTAAACAGACCAGCTGTCAAATTGACCTGTTGGAGAAGTGCCGGGCTACGTGCAGAAAGCACCTGGCAGAATGTTTACATACGTCGTGTTGTTAGGGAGGTATCAGGTCCCCCTGGTGGTGATTCCTGTGCGTGTGGGTTTATCCATCATGGAAGGCTACGTTGAAGGTTAAGCGTAGGCCTGGAATGTGTCATTTCAAGGTGAAATTACAGTCCACGAATTCTCATGGTAGCGGATATGGAGAAGACTGCTCCACACTATATTTGAAATTAGCAATCTATTGGAGACAGAATACCAATGTTCTGTCAGAAAGCATAACGCAGACAATGTCAGTGGGGAATAGGCTAGTGAACCATAAATCTCCAGCATTTAACTGAAGTTTTAATTTGACTGTCTTGGACATTGTCCTGATCAAACTCATCTTAACTCTTTCAGTGCCAACTCTAAAGTCGAATTACTGTCAAAGACAAACTGCTCCATATTATAATGACGGTGCTGGATTCATATTCCTTGTGAAAAGACCTTTCACTCAAATACCAGCATGCGTGTCGTTCCAGAGAATATAATGGTTTGGGTCAACAGCTTTCCTTGGTATGCTATGGGCACAGCGTACCCAAAGCATGCTAAGGAAAGCTGTTGACTCAATCCAAAACTAGACACTGAAAGAAGTAAAATATTGTTTCATTGTGTTTTTTGCATTCCCAGTTTTACCCCCTCAACAAACGAGACCAAAGTGAACATACCGAGAAATTTAAGTGAATGTACAGTGGCAGCATTCCTGTGAGTTAGCGTTTTGATAGTACAAGACAACATCATATGAGCGCAGTGCATATACACATTGTCATAACATGTTTGAAGAAGAATTGACATTGGTGTATGTGTTATGTCTGTATGACCAAGGCTAGTCAAAGAGGGTTGCGTATTGATGTTTTATTTATGTAACAGGATGCAGGTGTATTTGAATGCTGACATTGATTCGCTAACAGAGGGGCTCAACTACAAAGGCACGTCTCCATTAGGTACTATTTACAAGGTACACGGCATGCGTTCTCCTCATGACAGTCACCGAAGTATTATACTCTGAGAGGATTACCGTTTGAATACTTCCCATCAACTCTTTGCCCCATCATTCGTGTATCTAGTTCTAAAAGATTTTGAATGAATACGAACATCTGTTGAGAACCCAGAGTCAGTCAGTACATTACCAGATTTCAGGGCAAGAAACGTTGTAGACTTCAGGTCGTCAGGGTAGTTTCCCCGTTAGAACTTTTTTCCCTTGAATATTATGGTGGGCATTAGCAGGAAGCTGATATTCTGCGGACAGAAGCTCGGAAGTCCGAACAACAAAGAGTGAAATATGTGGGGTGGCACAAAGGACTCAAATGTCATCTAGATTCATGGCATCAGTTTCATATTATATGCATCCAGTGATACTGTCATAGCAATACAAAAACAACAATATGGTATCTTACATTCAATTGAAACACCACTGTAATATATTTTTAGTCGCGTTGTGTTGTGATGTTCATTTCATGACAGAACATACTGACCAAAGCATAACTTTGGGTAAAATGTTTCATGTAGTACGGAGGGGGGGGGGGGGGTAGGCTAAAGAAGTATTAGACTGGTACATGTAATAAGCTTGCCCCAAGCAAGGTACAAAAAATAAGAAAATTAACCCTACAGGACTGATTTAAGACTGAGTCAACAGCTTTCCTTGGGGCACTTGGCACAATGTGCCCAGTGTCCCAAGGAAAGTTGTTGACTAAGACTACTTTTTGCTTTAAACCAGGCTTGCTGGTATTTGAATGAAAAGTATCTTTGTGAGGAATTTGAATCTTTTAACCATTATATGTTGAACAGTAATAGGAAAACAACTATAGCCGTGATTAGCACTTTAAGGGTTAACAATTAGCAATTTAATGGTTAAGAAATAACTCATGGGACGAAGTGTGGAAAATAGAGGAGGGTCCAGTACACAAGTACTAGAAATAAAAATGCCCAGCACAGCCGTACGGAAAATCCCTTCACCTTGTTCTAGTATAGTTGACTTTTCAGTCATATTGTGGTGGTATTTTGGTGAGTACTGGCTGGTGTTCCATCTGAGGATTCTCAACAGCTGTCCCTACAACACTGTGGGTGCAGTGTGCCCTGAGTATTAACCAGGAAAGCTGTTGACTAATTACCAATGTCGTTGTCACAGGAAAAGAAGCAGATGACGCTGGACCCTTTCTTTGGTATGTTTTTTGTGAATTGGGAAAAAGTTTCCTGTGACACAGTAGTGGCTAGTCCCCCAAAGGTTAACCATGTGATCACCACTTCCAGCGATGCCAAATGTTCAGGATGAGTGTTGGCCTCCTCTCAAGGGTGACTGCCTTTTTCAATGAAAAATGTTTGTGCCAAAATGTTCCAGATTTGGTCTAAAAAGTGTTTATCAGATCAAATAGGGGATGGATGGGGATAGGGATATTTCCTGCCTTTTTGTTGTCCATTGTTCTCATCTCTGAAACGATAACCCTGACACTGAACGTAAGTTGTTTGTTGTGCTTGTAGTCACTGGTGGTGTCAGACAAGGAATTCCCGGCAAACAAGAAGCTTGGCATTGCCACCAGCATCACCAGCATCACAAAGCAAGTCAGTCGTGTCTCCCTCAACGACAACAACGACAACAGCCCAGTGGGACGAGCTGCCAGCTGGGCCGTCAGCTTTGATAAGCTTTTGCAAGACAAGGCAGGACTCGCCACATTCACCGTGAGTATAAAGGGAGGGGAAATAAAGACCAGCAATATGTCCATGGCTTGAGAGAGGGCAGCACAAGTTTGCCAACTAGGCTTCAAATCTGGGCAATGGAAACACGTTGATTGGCCTTTTTAGGTATTGCTAAGCATCCTTTTGCTTTCGACCATTTTTAGTGGCATGCCTTATTCTATTAGCAGATTTTTAGAAGGTAGTCTGGGGTGAAAATAGGTTACTAACTGATTTTTGAGGGAATTCACTCTTTCAGGGCCAAGTTTTGGACTGAGTCAACAGCTTTCCTTGGCATGCTCTCTGTGCAGTCCCTACAGTGTGCCGAGGAAAGCTGTTGACCTGTACCATTATATTCTCTGGAACTATAGCCATGCGTACATGAATGAAAAGTCTATTCACAAGGAATATTAATCTGTCGAATATGACAGAGCACTTCCTCTCGAGTATTTCGACTTTAGTAGCAGTTGGCATTGAAAGAGTTAAAGTTTATCAGTAGTACTCTGACCACCAGGTGGCTACTTCAATGCCAATTCATTATGCCTCGGTAGGGTCAGACTACAGTATGGCCTATTAACCTGGGAGGTGGGTAACGCCTTAGCCACTGGTGCCCCAGACAGGACTGGGTCATAAGGAGAGATGAGAGAAAAAGAAGTATCACGTGACTGCTGTGCATGATGACATCACAAGGAAGAGGTCCACCCACAAAGTCAAAAGTATCCCAGTTTCCCCCCCTGATGGCCAGAACACTGCTTGCCTTTAATAGGGACAATGATTTTCCATTTTTTTCCAAAACCGAAGTGGAATTGTGCATTTTTTTCATCCTTGAAATGGAATTTGATATTTCTTCTTATATGAATTATATATAAAGATGTAGCAATGAAACGGAATTTGAAACATATTTACTGATGAAGCGTAATTCCTCTTTTTTGGAAAGGGAAAATCATTGGCCCTACTTTAAATCGCCAAATTGACTTGATAAGTTTATTGTGCACCCCATCCACTTGTGACCTAGATCTGTTTGAAGTGAGTATGCAAATTAGATGCCCACCTATGTGACTGTCCACAACACCACACACAGATTGTCTGAAGTAAGTCTTGGACAAATGGGAATTCCTGCATGTTTATGGACCAAAATTATTATGAAATAGATGATAGCAGTGGAACAAATGTGGATGCATTACAGAATGGCGGAAAATGACTGTTAGATGTAATGTAATGAAAAAAATGAGAGTGATCTCAAAATGGAAAAAATAACAACCCCGTCCAAAAGTACCATATGCACAGGGCGGGTCATCTTTTTAAGTTTACCAATCAAGATTTTGTCATCTTAAACAGAATAGTGCACAAAAATTCACCAAGAGAGCGATGTCCATGCACCCAGGAGCTGTGTTTGCTGTTCGGTTACAGGTCATCCGTGTACCTGTGTACAGAACGTTTACCTTGTGTTGAAGGCATCTTGCAATCTCAAGCAGCAAGTGTCAAATTCGATGTTACCATCTATATATTTTACACCTATGGCTTTTTGCGGCTTTCATGCAACCCAGCCTCTTAATTTCCCACCAATGGCTGTCCAGTCTGTTTTGCAACCAGGGAATGCCTGAAAGCCAATGACATCATGTCTTGAATGAAAGATCTGTGTTTGTGGACTGTGACCCAGATCATCATGTACAATCTGTAGGACAGTTCCTTGTGTGTGCAGTTGAGCATAAATCTTGAACTTTTTACACCTAAGTGTTGTCTAAAAGGAGAATCAGCACAAACTGGAAGCAAGTTCAAACCAAGGGAAAGCCAGCTAAATTTGCTGATGTTTGGGAGTATTTCCTGTATAAATTGACAACAGCACAAGAAGAGGATTGAATATGTATTTCACGGTCAACGCTGTTAAAAAGAATCAATTATGAGAACTTGCTGCTCTAAACTGCATGGAATAAGACTCTTTCTTGTGCATTGATATCCGTGCAGAGTTTGTGGCATGATACTGAGCATATGTTTTTCACCTTGCTAAGTGTCCACTAAGAAGAAATATAACTTTTAGATATACAATTTAAGTCAAGAAGATGTCGACATTTGTGCATAAGCTTTTCCTGGTGTGCCATTGTGTAGAAACTTGATTGACATGCATCTGGAGTGCAAGATGTGGTCAAACAAATACAGACATACAAAGTGCATTAGCCAGTACCTGTACTGAGTAGAATTTTCCTATTTTTGGAGGATTCAGTATGACTTTTTATGAAAAAGGTCCAGAAAAAGCTCAATTCAGTAGGGAATTTAGGGTAAAAATTAGGAGATTTTCCCAAATGTATGTCAAATTATGCATTTTTAAACGAGCTGAAATTATTTTCTGGTGCAGATCTGGAGGTGCCATAATTAGAAAGGAAGATTTTAATTCTTTGGAACATTTCGGCTCTTCATAATTTAAAGTGTATGTAAAAAGTGGCCATATTTGCTGGGTATAAAAATTAAATACCTACATTCATTGCTCTGATAACCCAAGTCGGATTTTTTTTACAAGTCTTAATACAAACACTGATTAGCAGAAGTGAACATCAGTGAACAGAAATGAAAAACTTGGCACAGCTAAGATACAGGCAGGTGCGTGCACCCAGGTACAAAACAGCTATGTTATATATGTAACATGAGATGCAGATAGCCGCAAATATTTTATTTACATGTTGTAAAGCATACATATCATGACCCGAACTCGTAATATATCTAAATTTGTCTGTATCACTTTGAGTGCAGAACATGGGATTGACGCCACCCAGACAAGCAAAGGTCGCAGTTTCTTGGCAGTGGAGTGGTCACCATTGTGCTCATTTGATCATAGTGACCGCAAACAAATGTGAGATGCCAAAAACGTACACGACGGTCCTAAAACGAGTATCATCGAGAGGTTTGGGAGGCTCACAATAACTCGGGGCAGTTTTCAATCTATTTTAGATCCGTGTGGTATTCTGAAGCTGAGGATGTGTGGTGAACATGGCTCACAATGCAGCACGCTTGCCAGTCCCACTCTGGAGCACCTGCACTCGGTGCTGTACTGTGATCCCCTACTTGTAAGGCAGCCCTCTCAAGAGAGGCCACCCCCTCTGAAAAGGCCACTTTTCTGTGGGGCAGGGATGGCATTTTCTTTACATTTACTCCCCAAACAGAGGCCCCCCTCTTCTAAGGCCACAGGTCTGGTGTATTTGGGGAGCCTTATAAGAGGGGGACCACTGTACTGTGATATGAATTAAAGTTAATAGTTGGTCAGCAGGCCATAATTTGAAGCGTAATGCGTAATATTGCATGTTTGATAGAAAGATGTTAAGTCAGCAGAATAACGTCATGCGATGATGATGATGAGTCAGGAACAGCTGAGACACTGAAATCAAAAGTTCCATTTCTTCTTCCCGTGCGTGGATCTTTTATTACAGAATGGGGAATGGCGCACATGGAGATGAGTCATTGGCTCTGGTTGCCTTTAGCACGGTGACGCAAGTGGCTTTCCCTGCCACACAAAAGCACCAGTTGTTCTGCATTGTCTCATTGTGAACCTGGTAACCGTCTTAAAACTGGTGACAAGAGTCCACACTATTGTTATCATTGTCTTCTTCGTACTGTGTCTAGTGGTCCGTTTGTGTTGCCAGGCTTTGGATATGATGCAGGATAGTGAGGGTGTGAGTGGGTGAGTGGGTACTTGAATGGCTGCCATGACAGCGATGCCTCTTCATTGTCCGTCAGTCTATGAGGCTGGACAGGATGGTATTGCCTTGCTAGAGGATCCTTTTCTTATTTTCAGAAGAGTACCTCTTCCCCATTTCTATTTTAGGACCTTTCCTGTTTTTACTATATATTAACGACATGCCCCTCACTCTCTCAAATGGTACAGCCATGTTCCTTTTTGCAGACGATTCCAAATGCTTTCGGAAAATTCATTCAGAAGCTGATGCACTTGTACTGCAAAATGATATAGAGAAACTAGTCTCTTGGAGTAAATTATGGGTATGAAGTTCAACGCTAACAAATGCAGCATCCTTACTGTCAGCAGGTCCCACGCTCCTGTTGTTTTTACCTACGGTCTGAACGATACCCCACTAAATCAGGTATCCTCCCAAAATGACCTTGGCTTCGAATCAGACGCTTCCCTCAACTGGTCAAAGCATGTTGCCAAGTGTTGCATTAAAGCTAACGGTGCCCTTGATGTAATAAAAAGAACATGCAGGTACAAAGCTCCCCCTGAAGCAACTAGAAGACTCTACCTTGCTTTAGTGCGGAGTCATCTTGAATAGGGCACGGTTATGTGGAGTGTCGCTAGCAAGAAAAATCTAATGGCGCTGGAAAATATTCAAAGAAGAGCAACCAGCTACATCTTAGGGTCTCCCTTCTGTGAATCGTACGAGTCACGCCTTGCCAAATGTAATCTACTCCCGTTATCTTATAGGCGTGAACAACTGGATCTTGTGTTTTTGTACAAATGTGTTAATGGTTATTACGAGGTAGATTTCTTCAATATGTTCCCGATTCAAACAGACTTGAGAAATTTACGGACTTCCGACAGTAGTCTACGTTTCAAAATAAACAAATATAAAACAGAAACTTTCCGTTCATCCTATGTAAATCACTCTATTTACACTTGGAACATCTTACCCTCCCATATCTGTGATTCTCAAACTATCCATATTTTGAAAAGTAGACTGAACACTTACTACAGCAAGTTGCAACAAGAGTATTTTGACTCGTCCAATACGTGTACATGGCTGAGCAGGTGTTTCTGTCCAAAATGCAGGTAGCAGATTATTGTGATCGACTGCTTATGATTTTTGTAAACTTTTTAAAAGTATAAATGATACTAAGTATCTTAATTTGACAAAATATTTCACATGAGATAGTCTGCTCAAGAGCTTTATATTTGTATTTTAAGTGCGGACATTTGTTTTATGGTCTTTGACCTTTTTAATCAATCATCACCGTTATTATCCAGTGATAGCTGTACTCATCTTTATCATTAATCATAGATGGGGAGTCAACTTGTATAGGTGTAGTCACCTGTTTGACTCTTCCAAGTCGGCAGTATTTTTTTTTAATGTGTTTTGATGTTTTATTTTCCTTTTATCTTGATGTACTGCTGATTGAAGCTCAATAAATAAATAAAAATAAAATTTCTTCGCATGGTAACCTTTCCAATGTTGAAAAATAAGGGCTTCTCCAACTGGGTGGACAAAGGGACCATAAAGGAGAACCCCTCGATTAGTGACGTCTAGATGTACTATTGGGCGATCCGGTCGAAATAAATATGTTTAAACTAAAGTTTGTGGAATTAAGACTTTGCCTACCATATCACGTCTGTTGACCACCTAGACTCTTAAAATCTGCTGCCAATCTTGTGACGTACAAGGTGCTGAAATAATTCAAAATTTTGATCATTCATTCTGCAAAAAAATGTTCATTTTTAAATGGTGTTACAATATTCAAAATGTACATCAGAATTTGAGTCTCAATTCAAAATTTCCTTGGAGTCCCAGCAACTTAATGTGAATAATGCCCAATTTTGGGGGCTTTATTTCAAGTGGAAATCGATCAAGAAGATGTACTGGGCTCACAGCATTAGTAATGCCGTGCAGTAGTAATTTTGATCTGTCCCTAGGGATGCAGGACTAAATTGTGGTTTCTCTAGATGGGGTCCGTCGCCGGAGGTATCAATATTCTTTACTTAATGCTTGTTTGAGTTGGAATAACATGAAAAATACCAAGTAAAGATCTTGGAAAAAAAGTGGTGTTCAATGGCAGGTGGTTTTCTGGAAGTGGTCTGTGAAGGTAAGGACCTCTGTGATGGTAACTCTTTACTCGGCTGATCATTCCTGAAAGTTGTGCACGTCCGAGTTACAGAATAATTCCAGATTTAATAACCTTGCAAAAACACCTTCCACTGAAGTACCCACTTGCCTGTGTGTATTTCTGGGAAACAAAGAAAGGTCCAGCTCAGTAGCTTTCCTTGGTGGCTGAGGGAAACAATAGACAAAGACTCTAACTTAGCACCATATGGGTAAAAGGAAATCTGGGAAGTTACAAGGTAAATGCACTCTTCATATTAGTCCCACATAGCGCCCCTTTTCCAACTTAAGAACATACAAGAATTGCATCCAAGAACCAACGTTTCTATTGTATACACAATTGAAATGAATAATGTGTGATAAATTAATAAATTAATTCAGTAAATTAAATAAATAAATGAATAATTGAAATGAATGTGTGATAAATAAATAAATTAAATAAATAAAATAAATAAATAAATAAATGAATAATTGAAATGAATGTGTGATAAATAAATAAATTAAATTAAATAAATAAAATAAATAAATAAATAAATGAATAATTGAAATGAATGTGTGATAAATAAATAAATTAAATTAAATAAATAAATAAAATAAATAAATAAATTAAATAAATAAATAAATAAAATGAATAAATAAATAAATAAATTTTAATAAAGTATGCACCACTGGTAGTGGTAATAGCTGGTTGCAACTTTTGTGGGATCTTTTATCCCAATTAAGTGACATGTGAGAACATGAAAAATGATTAGGATTGTATATAGGAAAGGTGAATGTGCTGCAATGTCTTCACCTGGAAAGACCCAGAATCATGGTAATACAGTGGCTAAGGCCATAGCCCGCTATTAACACAGTCCACTTATTGCCACTTGTAGGGGCATCCTAAATGTTTAAAGAAAACCCGTACATTATTTGATATAATATCATTCTTGGCAGTATAAGTAATCTTCAACAAATGTGGTAAGAATAGAGTACATGAGTTGACTCACAGTTTAAGTGGCGTGTGAGAACATGAAAAATTAGGATTGTATGTAGAGGAGGTGCATATGTTACAATGTATTCACCTGGAAATACCCAGAATCATGGTAATACAGTGGCTTAGGCCATGGCCCGCTATTAACACAGTCCATTTATTGGTACTTGTAGGGGCATCCTAAATGTTTAAAGAAAACCCGTACATTATTTGATATACAGTGTGATATCATTCATGGCAGTATAAAGAAATTCTTCAACAAAATGTGGTTAAGAGTTAGGGTACAAGAGTTGACTCACAGTTTAACCCATTCCTGGGCAGAGTACGGCGGAGTCAAAAGATTTCCTGGGTGTGGGCTGGGCGCAGTGCTCCCAACCGACATCAGGGAAAGCTATTGACTTGGGTGTGCCACATCTTGAGTGGTCGTACATACAGATCTCGGCAAAAATGCTCTTTAGCAACAAGAAATTGAAGTAAAAATGTCGAAGGTGGATTTCCATCTGGGCATTTTGGAGTGATTTGAAAAAGGGCCAAACCTTCAGGGGTTTTAAGTCAACAGCTTTATTAAGCACTTTTGCCAGGAGTGCACCGAGGAAAGCTGTTGATGAATCACTTGTGTCACTCCAGAAGGAAGATAAGATGTGGACAGACTTTAGGACACAGGGCCATTAATTTCGTGTGGGAAGAAGTTTCTTGCTGATGCCTTTGAAATAGGTCTGTCAGGGTTAAATGTTGTTTTAGCCGGTTGACGTCAGTGGTCATTTGTAACTGCCAGTGTGTGTTAACGAGGATCATATTGAGCAAATGAATGACAGCAGGACACGCATCCATGATTAATCTGACGAAGTCTTCAATGCCAAATGTCGGTGCTGGTATCGCCCACTGGGGGACCCAGTCACCTTGAGTGCTTCCTACGTTTAAGGTAACGGTGTCAAATGCATGGATAATTTTCCACTGTGATAAAAATTTGTTCACTGTTTCGTGGCAGTTTGCACAATAGGTGTAGACAAATACCTTCACAACTCGAGTGTTCAAGCTCGTTTGACTTTTGTATCGGATGTTGGATAAGCCAACACCAAAGGGAACAGATAGGAGCCCTCGTTTGTAAATTATTGTATTGTGGTAACTTGGCTTTGCATGAGCAGACAAAACAGCATACAAGTGATATATTGGTTAAGGAAATGATTTTGGTCATAGCTGGTTTACATTTTTTATGGGTAAATATAGGAACAAACTGTCTTTAGTTTATCAAGTTTAATAAAATCAGAAAAAAGACAAGATGAAGTGTAAAGAACTCCTGTGGTGTCATTTCTTGGTGTTGTTACAAGCGATATGTTGTTAAAGTGGACCTCTGTTCTGGGTACCATATTTCATGCTCATTTATGCCCCATAGAATGTGGGAGGTTTAACCTGCTGAACCTTAAGTATTTTACAACTCCGCATATTTAGAACCACTATATTAGCTCTCAGGGTCCAGAGAGTTGAGGCGAGGTCTCTTTGCCTGTCAAGGTACGTGTTTTGAAGGGCAGTGGTACCTGCTATTTAAGACCGCCCCTAATGCCAGACAAAAGTGGCACGTGACAGATGGTCTTTAAGTGCAGATGTATTAAACAAGAGTTCACTATCATGAAAAGCCAAAATGTAATGTCTCACGTAGGAGAGGTGGTCTTCATGGCAGGTATTTACTGTCCCATAGTATCCTTTTTGTCACCCCTGCCCATGTCCATGTCCTTTTTATGACATCTGCAAATGCTAAAATCATGTTAATTTTGAAGTTTTCGTCCAGTGGTTGTGCACAAAATAGTACTGTCATGTTCAAAAGATAGTTCTGAATTTGCGTCATTTTCGGACAATTTTCCTGAGCGCTTATGAAGTTTAATTGGAATAAATACCAGATAGCCCAATTCATTATTTACCTCTTGCTCAGAACAAGTTCCTGTCACTAGATGACTATTTATTGCTGGAAGAAGTTGAGCCTGACCAGTGGATTTTTTTGTGTTCCTCATTTGATTTTGTTGAACTAGAGATTTTTTCTTTCAGTCATGGGTATGTGGTGCCTTCATTAAGCTATTGAATCTGTAGGCCGCTAGTCAATCTGTCGCAGCCCAGTTTGTCAATCGAAACAAAAAGACAGTCGATAAAGACATTGACGAAGCCTCTGACTTGCTGGCTCCAGTGACAAACCATTCTCTTGAGAGGGAAACTTCCAGGGGTCAGAAACTATCCTGGCCATTTGCCAATGAAGCAAATGTTAATGTTTCTTTCGTTGATCTGAACAGCTTTGGAAGTGATTTATTTCATCATGAATTATTGCAATTTACACTAGGCGAGGCCCACTGTAGTGAATTTGCTTTTTTAATCTGGTCTGACTGGTTTCGTTACCTCACGTAACTCATCAGAGATGGTTAATGTAGTTTGTGTGTGCACGCTATATCAGGGTACAACCGGGTGGAATTTGTGTCAGATGATGGCTTCCTGTGTCAAGTGATAGAAAGATTTTCGCAAACTGCTAGCTTATAAAAAATCATGTTTACACAAGTGGAAGATTTAATGTGACAAGGCAGATGTAGTCAGAACATAAAAATTCAGCATGAGACTCGGTCAAGGAGTGATTTATTGCCGACCAGGGCTGAATGTTCAAAAAAAATTTAACCTCGCCCCCTGCATTTGGTTGAGGGTTTTGAGAGTTTTGCAAGTCTGGATCAGTCCGTGATGATACAGTTACACATCCTTGCTATAAATTTCGCTTGCTGTCATGTGCTAAATACAGATGTGTCTTGTTTTTCCAGGAATTCCTCAAGAAGGAGTTCAGTGAAGAGAACATAGTCTTTTGGATCAAGTGTGAGCAGTACAAACACATACAGGAGGAAGATGAGGTAACTTGAAGGACACACATCTTGATCCAGCAGATTTCCTGGCTCCGCATGCTTATGCTGCCGGCAAATGTGAAACTTTTCAGTGGACTTTGCAAAAAGCTTTTAATTTCAGGGTTTTTTTTTTTTTTTTTTTTTTTTTTGATGGTAATTTTATGATAAGTTGATATATCAGGTACATATTACAGAAGTTTTTGTAACCCACCCCTCTTTCCCTTAAAAATAGCCAAAAGCAGCTTGTGGTCAAATATTGTCAGCTTCAATATTTCTGACTATTTCAACAGTTATGAAAAACAGTTTGAATGAGATTTCTAGAGGAGAACGATCAAGGCAACATACCCCAGGTCAACAGTTTCCCTTTGTGAGGGTTGGGCGCTTAGTGTTCAACCCACACTGAGGATAGCTGTTTTAGTCAAGAAGCAGCGGGAAGCTCACGAAGTAAAGAAAACAGATTTCTGGATCACGGTGATGAGTATGTTAAGTACGGCTTTTCTTCTAACACTATACTGGGAGGTGCCCTTCTGGTTTGTAACACATTTGGGGTGGGGTGGGGTGGGGGGGGGCAAAAATTTTAAATATCCACAGCATAATTTGCAGTTGCTGTGGCAGACTATGTAGATTCCATGAAAACTTGTACAATATGTAGACGGCAGAAGAGGATTGAAAGATTGTCACGCTTGGATTCTTTTTTAAGCGGCAAGCCTGGGCGGCAGAAATGTTTGATCGCCACCTTTGTCCGATGGCCCTGGAGCCGGTCAACATCGACAGCGAGGCCAGACAGGTGACCGAGCGAGGCCTCGAGGAGGCGGCCCCAGAACTGTTTGAAATGGCCCAGCAACAGGTGGGTATTACGCAGCGGTGATACAGAGGTTTTTTTTTTAGGAGGCCAAGGATGTGTCGGCATTAACTCTTGTAAAATCCCACAAATGCATTTGGTGAAAAATATCCATTGATATCATGATGGATTCTGGAAACAAATAACAAACAAAAAATCCTGAATTGCTGGTGATTTTGCATGATTAGTAAAATTTTTAAGGAAAGAATGGTTTAAGAATACATGTATGGAGATTCTCACCCATCAACATTTTGTGATTAATGTTCGCTGGCAGTCTTTCACGCATGTGATTAGCAGCCTGCTGTGTTAGTTCAAAGCTTTGCTGCAGGGTGGCAGCACTGATTTCCAGTTGGTAATGACGTGTCAAAGTACAGGGATATGTGTGTTGCCCATTTTTGGCTAGGTGCTTGGTGCTGAAGGTTGCTGGTTCAAGACCAAGAGTGTGTCATGTGACCACAGAAGTTGCTCAGCACCCAATCACAGACCTGGCAGAGAAAGCGCAGGACTGGCATGCATACTAATGGTATTACGATGGTTTTCTTTCAGATCTTTCAGCTGATGAAGCACGACAGCTACAGCCGCTTCCTCAAGTCTCCCTTGTACAAGCAGTGTGTGGTTGCAGATATGGAGGGCAAACCACTCCCCTTCTCGGGTGATGACTTGTCGAAGGACAAACTCTTTAAGTCGGACAAGAAGGTAAATAGCTCGGCAAGAGATGAGTAGTCAGGATGTAAAGTAGGAGGGCTCGACTGAGTACGACATTTATGAGTTAGAGTGCAACATACAGATTTAGCATCAAACAGAGTCTTTTCGGCTGCTTTTGTAAGATCCCAGTGTGATATTATTAAATTGTGAAGGTTGCTTTGGCCATCCCTGTTCAAAATTATTTGTATGCAGGTCACATGTTCATCATGATATGTAACCTAGATTTTTACAGTTGAGGGAACATACTTGCATTTTTGATTGTGAATACCAGGCATTGATAGTGTTTCCTCAGAAATGGTCCCCAGGCTGTTGTTAATTCATGTTTCTTTGTATAAAATACAATGAATAAATGATTTTTTTTTTTTTTTTTTTGGATAAATGAATGATATGGTGACCACAATGATTTTGACACAAAGGCAGCTTACAAAAAGCATGCAATATAGGTTCACTTAAATTACAATCAGTGGGAATTTACAATTTAATCCTACACACTATGTACGCTAATTCACCGTGGTCTTCATGTGAAGAATATCCCATTGAGAATTTCCTCTCATGGGGATACCAACAAGGGAAACCCCCGCTTTCCCTGACAACAGTCAGTTTTCATTTATAATTACTTTCTATACGTGAATCTATACCCACAATTCAACATGCCAAACCTGGCAGTTGGAGATTATGACGTGAAGACAATCATTTCGGCGTCAGGCTTTTAATGCAAAATGCACTTCTAAGGCTGTTGTTACCGTATGGTATACAAAGACGCACCCAATTCGTTACAGGTCAGCCACTGATGAGACCCCTAAAGTTTAAAACGGGTCAAGTGATTCTCTGGTCGGTGTGATCAAACAGGCATTCCAACTTGCCGCCACACTTGTCCTGTCAACGTATTTATCAATCGTACACAGAGTGTGAAGCTCCATGTGTGACTGGACATCATTGATTGTTGGTAATGCTTGCAAGTGTATCACTGGACATTTGATATGATACAGGCATGGGGCAAAATGGTTCCGCCGGCTCTGGTAGGCTCTGCTGAGTCTTCGTGTTACAATCACTCTGTCAGTGGTTCAGTGAGTACGACTTGCAAGCCACAGGGTTGTTTGTGGATTGATAACTGCTCGATCTTTACTCTTCAGCGTAAAGATATAGAGACCATGACATAACTTGTAGTTTCAAACAATTGAAAACTGCAGACAAATTTTGAAGATGAAAATGAAAACAGGATGGCAATGGCTTGATGCCTGACTGTTTTAAAATGAAAAACTAAGGGACTTCCCCCCCCCCCCCAAACTTTCTATAACATAAAAGTGAAAAGCTAAAAGGAGCGTCACGACAGTGAACACAAGTCTGTCGAGTGCGGCCACAAGTGCTGGCCCACCTACCAATTTTGGAACAAACAGCCCGCCATTGAAGCCTGGCTGACATTTTCTTCATGAGTGTCTGCGCTACAGCCTCAGTGGTCCATTGGCTACAGCTATAAGTAACAAAAGCCACTGACATACAAAACGCTCATCACCAAAACCTTTACATGCAAGAAATATGTGTCCAGAGAGGTCATAAATTGTCAGGTCAATTACTGAGGAGTCATGACCCAAAGATAACCACATCAAGGATGAGAAGTTGATGTTTGTAGATAAGGTATGTTTAACGGCTGGGTTTTCCTTTGGCCTCTCCACCAGGTCTCGTTTACCAACAGTATCTGGGGCCACCAC
Organism: Hermodice carunculata; assembly: GCA_964020975.1. Classification (NCBI taxonomy): domain Eukaryota; kingdom Metazoa; phylum Annelida; class Polychaeta; order Eunicida; family Amphinomidae; genus Hermodice; species Hermodice carunculata. Next base: position 17,306,216 of record OZ026616.1, on the reverse strand, counting down.
CCGCTGTTTCTCCCCGGGGCATCAGGCACACAGGTGATGCAACATAACGTCGTCTTGACCAGTTGTGATATCGTCTGTGTTTTTGTGTTATCCTGTGTTGCTGTTGTTATTTGATGTTGACAGCAAATCGTTTTTGAAAGATCACATTCAGATTTATTCATGAGTGCCCCTTTACCTGTCAGAGTGCAGGATATTTATATTTAAACATTCGCAGAACTCTGTTTTATGGATGTTGTGAAGGATGTGGGACTGGGACAGTCTGTCGTCAGTGTTAGACAGCAATGATATTAGATAACATGAAAGTGACTGCTTTTTCTGAGGTACTAGGTACTTTATTGCTTCTGTTATGGACACATGGCTCTCACCAAATTTTCAAAATGTGACGGTCGAAGTCAGACGTAAAGCAAACAATATACTCCTTGCATAATTAATGGGTAGAATGAAATAGGTTCACATTAACAGAATAAGGGAGGGGGTCATGAAAAGGGGATGGGAGCTTACGAGGGAGGATATGGTAAACCGCAATGAAAGACACCTATCTTTCACACCGTATATCACTGTGAGGAAGTCTTGATGCTAAAGCTACGCCGCCTGTGGTATGACGATCAGTCACAGTTACTTGAAACCTTTGTCATAGTGTACAGCATTAAAATTTTGATGCTTCTAAATTTTACAATCAGTATCTGTATGAGAGCAGGTTTTAAACTGACAGTGAAACCTGTCTTGAAAGATTACCCGCAAGGGATGACCAAATTGGGGTCTGTTAAGACGGGTGGTGTCTCACAGGAGCTATAGATGACATAAGGACTAGGTACAAATCTTGAGGCAGTCACTCATTGGAACATATCTCGACGGGAATCACTGTGGTGGGACTATTAGCATGATTGGTTGTGCTTTAGTCTGACGCCTCTGGAGAAAGCTTTCAACAGAGTTTGCTTAAATTTGCACAAGGACCTGCATAAGACAGAGAGGAACTGATAATTAGATTTCGGGGTTGCTGTGACCTTTTGACATTATTGAAGGGTGAAATATTGTCATCTGTTCAGGATGATATGTTTTTAGCATCTTAACCCCCCCCCCCCCAATTCAGACCGAGTCAACAGCTTTTCTTGGCATGGGTTGAAAGCTGTTGACCTGGGGCATGTGATCTTGAAGGGTTCAATCTACAATTCTCAGTCAAATTGTTTTTCATCACTGTTGAAATTAGTCGAAAACACTGAAGCAGACGACATTTGACCGCCAGCCGGTTTTGGCCGGTTTAAGGGGGGAAGGGATAATACAGTATGGCTTACTTGTGAATGTTGCATCCAGTGTGCACTTGTAGGCTGGTGTTCTCCTGCATCAGTCAGTGATTTTTGCTGATGTCAGTTTGTGTCGTGCATGTATGCAGCTTTCATATATCTGTTCATGTAAGCCGCAGTGCATGATGATCTGGTTCTCAGAAATTTTGTCAGGATATGTGTTGAGTTCAGTCCCGGATAAATTGATTAATCACATGTCTTAGCAGCAATAGAGGGAGACTTGAAGTTTTGCTACTATTGCAAAGCCTTGATCATTACTGTTAATGTGTGTATTTTTGGGGATGTACAAGGTTTTTTTTTAAGCATTTTAGGTTTTTAGCTAATGCTTCAGTTTTGCTACTTAATAGCAATAAACCTGTGCTAAAATAATATTTCATTGTGTTTTTATGTAGTGATTATGAATTGTCAGTGAATGTAGCGAAAACACAAATTAAAAAAAAAGCTAAGCAAATTAACCATGTGTAAGGACTGCAGGCAGAGGTTGTAATGTAGGTCTTTACTTTGAGAGTCCTCAGCTTTGATTTTGCACATGTACAGCCCACCCACCCACCCACCCAAAAGGAAATCGATGTATACTCGGAGGAACCTCTGGTAAATGGTGGTATGTTGTGCAGCCTCTAGTTCATGTGGCTGGGGTAGAAGTGTCAGTGGGGACCTTTAATAAGCATTGGCATTGAGTGTCATATGGTCCCCGTGGTGTGTCCCGTTATTGATCAATTCACAAAGAACATTACAGATCAGATACACATTTCACTGATGTAAATGTTGTCTTGACATGTAAACGCTGGCACAAGTTCCGACTGTAAATTAACCATCTGTGGACCGAGCCATCGGCTTTGCTGTGCAAAGTATGACCCGAGTTCTTTACAGAAAGCTGTTGACAAATCTCCTTTATCATTCTTGATGAAAAAAATACTTAAAAAAGAAAAAGAAAAGACATGATGTTTATGACAAGGCACCATTTCTAGTAATTAAAAATGGGGGAAAAGTTGCAGGTATGCCTGTACCAGGGCATCAGGAGCCTGAGGGTTAAAAGGGTCAAACGGAAATGGGGAAACATGAAGGAAATTCAAGCTTACATGTGACTGCTTCTAAAGTGACTGTTTTGTAATCATGCACATGACAGAGTATGAAGAAAAGCAAGTCCTCATCGGCTGCAGAGGATAATGGAGAAGAAAAACGAAGAAGGTCGCTTCTGCCTTGGAATAGAAGTAAGTGGCTGTAGCACTAGCATTACAGTGAAACCTGTCTTGAAAGAATACTCATTGGGGAATGACCAGATTATGGCCTCTCAAGACAGGTGGTCTCACATAGGAGGTAATAAATATTATGAAAAACACTTAAGTCAAATATCCCAAACATATGGTCTTTCAGGGCAGGTGGTTCTCATTGGAGTGGCATTTGGAGACACTGTATGTGCGAAAAAAGAAGTGTGTCCTGAAGTTATTGAGTAGCCACTGTAGGGTTGAATAAGTGGCTGTACAATGTCAGGCAGGCATATTCTTTAAGCACAGTGCCTTTCAGAAGTAAATTTTGCTCAAATTAAGCAGGCGGGACCTTAAAGTAATTATGAGTCATTTAGATTTTGTGGTCTTGTGAGTTGGTTTCCTTGAGTGGTGATGTATTACACTTCCTCATCAGCTGTCACTTGGTGTTTTTGGGCCCAAACTGCCCACTCATAAAGAAATAAGAAAAACAAAAATACATGTGGATGGATGTTGATTTTAAGAAATTTCTCTCACCGTACTGGGTGCTTTTTATCATTATTTCTATTAGAATTTTTAAGTGTTGTGCTATTTCAAATAAACAAAACACCATATGCAAAAAAAAGGAGAAATATTAGTAACAGCAGAGTTGCTCTTTTCAGAGAGTGATAAAAAAGTCCAGAAGATGCTGACCGAGACAGATCTGTTCAAGATGCAGAAGAGAAAAGACGACAACGACAACGAGGAAGACGTGGTCAAAACCCAACTAGCTGATCTCAGTATCATGAGCAAGGAAGTGGTGTCGCGCAAAGATGTGAGTTTCTCTTACGTGCGTTTTGTGTTTGTGCATGTTGAAATGCCTGGCTTGCTCAGTTTTCACAGCCCTTTTGTTTGCCAACACCCCTTTCATGCTGTTTTTGTCTCTTTGTTGTCTCTCCATGCCTCTTTGATTTGTAAAAGACAACTGGAAAGCTTTGAAATAGGCTCAGCTATAGAATTCTTAATTCAGTTTCTACGCACAATACTCCTGTATTGTATTCAGTGGAATTTGATCTTCAGTAAGGGAACACAGAATGGGTTGTCACGGTAACACAGCCACGATTCACGAATCTGATGAGCCTCAGAAAATTTCCATTTGTTTGTGTATGTATATATATATATATGTATTTGTATGTGAATGCTACATTCAGAAGTTTGACGTCACCCTGTGGGAGGCTGTCCTCATGTGTTATGCTTGCCTTGCTTGTTTGTAGTCCCTTGGCACAGGTGACCAGCTGGTCACCAGCCACAAAGGCATAATGGCTGAAAACCAGAAGTTTTGTCGTGTGATATTGCCCGACGGATCGACAACCGTGGTTTATGCCAAGACAGGGCAGACCATTCGGACTGTGCTCAAAAAGCTTTGCGAGCGACGAAACATGACTGTGACGGCCATAGAGGTCTTTCAGCTGGGTTCTGAACAGGTTTGTTGTGGGTTTGTTATGAGATGGAGGAATGCGCACTTGGCCGTTGCCTGTTTTTCTGGCACTTATGGGGGAGTTCCAGCACCAACTTTGTACGCAACAAAAAAAAAAAAAGTGCATAATCAATATGTTGTGCATTAAGAAAAAAATCCAGCCACTTCAAGGCAGTTCATCAAAATCCTCCCATAATGTAACACTCCCCCCCCCCCTTTTTTTTTTTATCTGAGCAATCTGCGCTGCCACTGGCATGCTCTTGAATGATAGAAGTTACTGTCACCTGTTGGACCTTACGATTTGACATGCGCTGGTTTGATCTATGCTTTCTGCAAAATGTGAGTGTTGTTCTGAACTTGCGAGTCATTATTGGCATGCTGACTGGGGTAAGCTACTTGAAACTGCTACGGGAGATTTGTCATTTTAACTGATTTGTTGTGCAACTTACTTACAAAATGTGCAGATTAAGTTGAAATCACAACAAGTATTTGTGTAAAAGCTTAAATCATGCAGTGTACTTTTGTTGCATTTCACCTATAACCAGTCTTTCCAGTTGCGAGTTAAATGAGTTCGTGGGTTCCATACAAACCACTGGTAGATAAGATAAAACATCAATTTTTATGGTTTTTTTATGAGTTTTTAAAGTGCTTTTACTGCATTGTGTTCAGTTAAGTATCTGGCATAATCTCTGTAAACCATAAATATAATTTTGTAATTATAATATTTATGCTCCGAACAAAGGCCGTGTCTTCTCGTGCTCACTTTCAAAGTTTGCATCTTTGCAGATAAGGATATATCACATACTGTATTCATCTTAATAAGCACACACACATTTTTTTTGTAAGAAACAACCGGCAAAATATCCCATAGTTTTCAAACCAGTGTCAGAATTTATTATTACACTTAGCATCAGCATTTTTTTTCAGCTTTTGTGGATGAAATTTTTTATAGTGCACTGTGCGCTTATTATAACGAATACGGTATAGATATTGAATGATGACTTTGACATGTTTTCTATACCATGCGTAGCCACTAGACCTGTCCCAGGACATCTCCAGTCTGGGATCCAAGGAGATCAAGGTTGAGAAACGGGTACTGTTTCGCATGGACTTGCCAAACAGGAAATCGATAGCTGTGAAAGCAAAAGCCAACAGATCAATCCAAGACGTGTTCAAGCCCATTCTGCACAAGTATGGCTTCAAGATGGACAATATGGTTGTTCAAGTGGTGAGTGGTACACTTCTGAAGGGGGACCATCGGAGGAAGCATTTTGTGGTTGAAGGTGCTGAGTCTCCCAATAAAAGTGGGAGAACTGCTTTTTCAGTCATAAAATTCACTCGGATTTTCTTTGTTTCCCACTTTTTGAAGGGCCCCTGGAATGTTAATAGTACTTACTCTTTTTTTTGGGGGGGAGGGGGGGGGACCAAATTCATCCAATTTTGGTGATAAACTGCTCTGGGTACCTGGATACTTTCAGCCCCGGGTACCTGTATACTTGCAGCTGTACAAGGTCTTGGACCAATAACCTAGGCCGAATGCATTTACATGTTAAAATAGTGACATTCGCTGGCTTATTTCTCCTATTTGAAACGTAAAATCACAACTTCCATTGCATTCTACTTCAAGTTTGTACTGATAGCAACAAGTGAAAACCAAGAAAACGGGGGGTCGTGTGATTAGATTTTTTTTATAGGTGCATTTGTGTACTTTACCTCCATGATTGACTCGTCTGGGCCAAACATGTCTCCAAAAATACAAAAAGCTATGAAATGATTTAAAATATTTCTAGAGTAGTAGCGCCTTTCTAAAACTTCCAATTGATAAGTACTTTTCTATCCAAAATCATGATGGGACTTAATTTGGGATGCTCTGCTCCTGTGATATTAACCTCCAATAGACACAGCAACAGTATTCAGTACTCGATCAAAAGTTGTGGATCAGTTGACCCAACCTTGAGAGGGTACTGCTCCAAGACCACAAGTTAGGTAACAGAGATGCCATTTTTCAGGATTTTACCTGCATTCAAATTAATTCAAATTTCTTGAACTAAAAAAAAAAAAACAAAACAAAAATCACCTCAATTTTGTCAGAACAGCTAAAATTTGATGAAAAAGAGAAGGGGTACATGGGTTTCAGATGATTTTGATCACATTTCATGTAAAATCTATGTAAGTGAGTGGCATCTCTGAGGTAGGGACCTTTTGTTGTGGTTTGGGAGCAGTTCTCAGTACAGTGCAACCATATCCGAGCGCCACCATATCAAACGAAACACAACCACATACCTGTAAGGTGAACAGTCGCTGAAGTGAACCGATGATCCAGTTCTGACTGTGATTAACCCTTTCCCCCATGAACTAAGACTGGATCAACAGCTTTCCTTGGCATGGGTTGGGCACTGAGTGATCGTCATAGGCCTCAACTATAATTTTCAGATTGTTTTTTATTACTGTTGAAATGAGTTGAAAACACTGACGCAGACGACATTTGCCGACCAGCCTGTTTTGATGGGTTCAAAGGGGAAAGGCAGGGTGGGAAAATTTGTTCGATTGTCTAGGACAAGTAAATATGGTGGTTGGACAAGTAAAAGCTTCCCTCCCATATATTACTCGTTGAAAAAATGGAGAAAATGACCACAGTCCTCACCTTCGCGACTCGCGATATGTTGGCGATTACTGCAGTCCGTGTGGACACACCCATGCAGCCTGTTATAGGCATGTGCATGGGGACACCAATAGGTGATGATAATCCCTAGCTAAACATTCCAAGTTTAAATAATTACATGGTCAGCAGTTATATTCAACAGGACTTGGCAACCTATTTGATTTCTGTCAAAACAAGGAAGTCTTTTCACTGTCGCATACATACGATTACGAGATCAAAGGTATACTGGCAGTAATGTATTGGCTTACGCCCATTATATGAGTGGGTCACAGGAACTCGCATCAGTCTGATCTGTCCCAGTGATGATAGAGCAGCGTCAAAACATTTAAAACTTGCATGGCGAATTCTTCCTCAAATTGACACCAAATGCCACTTATCAGTGGGTTCTAACAGTGTTGAAAAGATCATGTGTAAGTTCTGACAGTTGACTTCCCAGGCAAACACAACACACAAGTGACAGCGCGGAGTAAACAACTGTGAACAGAGCATCTTCGTGGGACTTGCGTTCACGGACTGACTTGTGACACATTCGGCTCTTCCGTCTGTCCCCCTACCTTTGCGTATTTGCCATGTGACTCCAAATAATTGGTGCTATAAATATTGGAATCTTTATTTTCCCATGCTGCAACGTAAACAAAGCTTCCTATTTGTGTGTTCCCTCCGTAAATTCCGGAAGATTCACACATTTTCTCGTTCACAGGGTGGAAGCCATGATGAACACACTGTAACACGCGCCGTGATTGGTTCATTTTCGCACATGACTCAATGGACCAATCAGGTGATGTGTTGTCCATCAGACCACATGGCCAAGCAGCTGTTTGTGTACAGTGGTAGGAAAGATGGTGATGGTCTGCACACTTGATGTGCATTACAAGGAGACCAATTTCTGATTTGAAATTAGAAATTTTTGCATTTGAATTTGAATTAAGAAGAGCGCTTATTGCATGGAAATTGCCAATACTGTATACACAAATTGACTATGATGTACTGACAGTATTCATGGTAGAACGCAAACAATGGCATCGATGTACATCCTATCAGCAGCAACAAGCAAGAGGATTCTAAAACCAATGCTACTATTAATCTTTATTAAAGTTTACCTGGGACAGTGACTTCCAGAAATTACACAGTATTTTTCATCGTAAGTCACCCCATGTAAATAGTTTACTTTTTAATTTGTATTTTTAATATTTTGCCTGGTTTACTGTTAACAGTTGCAGCTGGATTTGTAGTAAAAATTAACATATTTTTGCAAATTTGCAAGCAACAGTAAGTGGCAAATTAGGGTAAATGGTGTGTCTAGGGTTTTCCGTATGGATTGATGAAAAAATACCATGTTTACTGTATCAAGTTATATTTGGACAAGTGGATTTTGAAGTCTACCTGCCCTGCAGACAAGGGATTCTTTAAAACTTTGACAACCAAAAGCGTTAAATAAGTATTTATCACAGAATAGGATTCTGTTACAAATGTACATGTGACAAATAGGCCACATACTTTAAAACTGTAATCGTCAGTGGCAATAGAAAAGAGGGACAAAAATGATACTGTGCATAGTGAAAAACAAAAGTGAGACAAAGCTGTGTGCTGATTGGAATACAGGTACTCCGGTCTGACAGGGAGATTAGCTTGAAGGTATGATTATTGATTTGTGTTGAGTTGCTTTTAGTAGGAACTTTGAAGAGCTTCCTGAGATAAGCCCCTGATGATATGGAAGATGTCTTTGTTATTGGCACTGTAAGCGGCTGAATGAAACTCAATCTCTTTCCGGTCCACAGATGCTGTTGTTGCATCTCTGTTTTTTGTAAACGCTTTCAATTTTCATGTCTCAATCTGCCACATTTATACGATTCATTCTCAAGTAACGTCACTTTCAGTTACACAAGTACAAATATGGAGGATTACAGAAGCAAGGACACATCTTTTTAAAAAAAAAATGATGATGATGACGACGACGACGACGATGACGACGACGACGACGACGACCTTTTCGTTGGAAGACCACCAGCAGAGCCTGACCAGTGACCACCCAAAATGACTCTCAAAGACACTTATCCTCCAGAAATTCCCCATTTCAGAAAAGTTAAACCCATGTATTTTGCACAAGATTGGATGAATAATTTGTCAAAACCAGTTATAAATTCAAAACATGTTAATAATACCAATAAATGAGTGAAAACAAGACTGCGAGATGAAGTGGGGGTCTAATGAGTGCACATCAATCATTTTGAATCTAAATTACGGATGGAGATTCCAAGTAGTGTTAGTTGTTTGGCTGGTGCTGCAAGGGTTGTACCTCCTTCGGGAAGCCACCTGCTTAATATGACCACTTGGATGACCCTAGGGTTGGTCTTTCAAAGGAGGGACTACATATGAAACACTGTTACATTCCTATTGGGTCTCACAAATTTTTACCACCTTGGCCTTATCAGCGGACTGGTCATTGTCGTCATCATGTCTGTGTGAGCACCCCTGCCATTTTTATGAGCCAAAAAATGGCCAAAAAAATAATGTTATTTAAAACGATCTCAATATTGACTAGTATTAAAGTATGAAAGAATAGGTTTATGATATTCAAAAGAATGATCTATCTGAATTTGAGTCGAGGCTTTCTGAAAATTTCCCTGCGACTTGGGACTAACACAACATGTCAGAGCTTGTAGACTGATGAGGGTTCGTACTGTTTTAGGCTGGGACTGGTGTGGCGCTCGACCAAGAATCTCAGGTTTCGGGAATTGATAATCAGCGAGTGGTGATTCAGACTACAGACGACTTTGCAGGTAGGTCTTAAGTACGAGAGTCCAGTGATTATGACCAGGGTGGAAATGGCATATTTGTATGTGTGTATTTGTGTGTATATACTTGTATATATGGACTTTGTGATATATATGTACATAGTTCATTGTACATATTTTCATTTCGTGGCACAAATCAGTAGACTGTGTCAGCCTCTAAACTGGCTGAGTCGCATGTTTGGACCAGCATGCAGTGTTTGGACCTGGCTATGTTGTGGTCTGTGGTAACCAATTAATTTGTGCATTTGCAAACCTGCTCTTAATGCCAGTGGTGTATATGATGCAGTGACTCCCTCTGGTGCCTAACCATCACATTAACACAGCTAACAGTGATCACTGTGTGTTGGGAATGTCCATTCGGTCCATCTTGTTGCTTGTGACTGCAGTGTCGGATTAACATAGCAGAAAGGATAACCAGACCATGTGGAGAGAGACCTAGGTGCGTGTCAACAGCAAAATCCCCTGTATCACATAATATCCTCAATTGTGCAAATATCATATGCATCAACTTATTCTTGTCCCAGACTAGAGGACATGCAAATTGGAGAGCGCTGCGTGCGATCATAATTACGGATCTGTTCATGGACCCTGGTAAATTGAGAAAAATGAGGCCATGCAAATTAGGTAGCGAGTTTCTTGTGTACATTTAAAGCAAAATTGGTGGGGCCTTTTTTTTTTTTTTGTTTTTTTTGTTTTTGTTTTTTTTGTGTGTATTTGACATATTGGTCAATATTTGTGTACCCCTGCAGCAGTCAGAGCTCCACAATGTCCGCTACAAGTGGAGTGGAGGAAACCTGTGGATTGTCTGTCTAGCAGGCAACTTATTCCTAGGGGAATGGCCAGAAAAAAGCCTAAATTACACAAAGAAGAAGAGAAAAAAAAAGGTTGAGACCGGCTCTGAAACTTAGGTGGGCAGTTGCTAATTGTGTGACGTTATTTGGGAAATGAGCAAATACGACTGAGCAAGGGTCGTAGCAGGGAGGCAGTTTAGCTGGTTGCAAAGCTAACTGCTTCTGATTGGGAATGACAGATAAAAACTGCTGATGGCTCCACGTATATGTACACTCGGGTTAGCTACGTTCATTGCAACATTAAACACATGCCTCTGTTTATGTATGAATGCAGCTTGCTGTCAATGACGGTAGTCACCAGTAGGATTAAAAACTATTTAAAAGATTTTTTTAAGGGGTGGAGAGTTTCCAAATATGGAAAGTCTAGCTGGATCAGCTGGTGCTAAAATTAGGGTTGGTTAGATCAGAGCAGCTGGGGGATGGGGGGGGGGGGGAGTAGGCACCGTTCTGATGTGCTAATTAGGGACTGCAGAAGAATAAGTTACTTCCGTGCATATAAATGGGGGTGGGGGGAGGCTGTTCTGATGCCCCAAATGGGGACTGCAGAAAAGTGAGTTACTTTCCTGCATATAAATGTTTGCAGTTTTTAATTTTTGACACTGAATTATCGAAATATTGGTAATATGAAGCAAAGATAATAAGATTTTAGCATGAGACTGGGCAGGAAAGCTCACTTTTCCATGATGTCGAGGCCAAATGGTTCAATGGAGCGAAGTTGGTGCATCCAGTATTTTTCCCTGATCAGTCGCAGATCTCTGCCGGGAAATGGCTTCTATGACCCCAGGTCAGATGTGACACGCACAGTGTGGTACATGTATGTCTGTGTATGCCATTGTTGATGCGTGCAGCAAGGCCAACATAAGCCTTCAGTCTCTCTACCCACCGTCTAGGAGGACCTCACATGCTATGTTAGACCTGACGTGCGGGTAACGTGTGATTTGTTGTACCTTGTGTGGTCGGGGGTGGGGAGTGGCATGAATACACTTTACAGATGGGAGGCCGTGGTGCAGCACTGACAGACTTGGGCATGAACAGTCACCAAATAAAATATGGCACAACTCACTCTTTTAGTCTTTACCTGTTAACTGATTTTCTAAAGCTTAAACTGAATGGAGGTTGAGAGCAGTTTTTGTGTTGATCCTTAAATTAAAGTGCTGATTTAAGACAGTCAACAGCTTTCTTTGGGACACTTTGTGTGAGTTGTGTCGAGGGAAGCTGTTGTCTAAGACCACTTTTTGCTTTAGACTAAGTTTGGTGATATTTGAATGAAGGGTATCTTCATGAGGAATTTGAATCTTTTAACCATTATATGTTTGATGGAAATGTGAAAAAAAAAAAGACTAGAGCTGTGATTAGCACTTTAAGGGTTAACATGTTTCCAAGTAGGGGCATGCTGGGTGTGGGGACGATGTTTGTGAAGCTGGGCCCGAAGGTTTAGCCAAGTCTTCACCAAGTCGGGAAAAGATGCACTGACTTCAAAATTGTATTTACATTAATCCTTTTGAGCATGTACTTGTAATACAGGAAACAAAAACTTGTACCGAAGCACACAAGCACACTTCAAGATTGATAACATTCAATGCCTGCTTTCGTTTAGTACGTGTGTATACGTCAAGTTTGGTGTGGTCCTTCCTTTAACCACCAAAAGGTAAATGGTAGCACAGCTGAATGTTTGAAAAGCAACCCCAAGTCTAGTTTCTACGACAGATCACGAAGCTGTATCAGTGTACTAAGAAATTGATAATTGATTTGAAAAAAAAAGAAGGTATCCCTATTTACATAATCAGCAGTATACTGGGTCAAGATTTTTTAAGAGAATTTTAAAATTGAAAATGTTTGTGAGGACTTTACACATACACTCGTGGCATTTTTTTTTTTTTTACCCCTTCTCGGTCAGAATAAGACTCAATCGTTTTTTTTTAAGACTGGGTCTATAGGTTCGCAAGGAGAGCTATTTACCCAGGGCAAGTTGTCATGCTAGATCTTATCTACAATTCTTGTCAGACTGTTTTCTATTAACATTGTTTTAGGTTCAGTTTAAAAAAAACAAAAGCAGGGGACTATTTACATCCTTGCACTTTGACACAGGAAAGGGATAGATTTTTGAAGGTAGTTCCCAGTTTATCTGGTCATTATGACAGGTAACCAGCATAATACACAAAAAACATCATATTTTACATCCATCACAAAAAATTCATCAGTGCTCATCGAATATTACCAACAACATGAACTTAATGGAAGTCAGGAGGTACTGAGGTGTCTTGGGGGAAGTTGGGGGGGGGGGGCATTTTTTGCGAAGATATTATAGCCCTCTATTTAAACTTGTCTCATCTTGTCTGCCATGTCCACTGTCTTTAGGGAAACGCAAGAGAGGTGAGTGCCTGCACTTTACTGGGCTGACCAGGTCAGAGGTGACGGGACAAAACAGCATGATTGCTGGTCCACTTGGTGCTTCAGATTGAAATGGACCGTGCTTGCATAGTGTTTGCGTAATTTTTGGCTTGGCTTTGAAACCCCTGCATGGCTTCTGTATCTTCTGTTGTGGTGTCGTTGCTTTGCTTTCTCTGCTGTGATTTTCTTTGTTAATGCTTATCAAAAAAAACCCCACTTTTTGTGAAACAAACTCTCAAGTGAATATTTTGGGGGGGGGGGGAGGGGGGGATTTTTATTCCAGTTGACGTGTGGTCAATCCCAGTCTTGCAAACAGTTTCAGTCAGGGTTTCACTCATTAAGTGCTGGGTGTTGGACTAGGTAAATAGCTTTCCTAGATGTACCTTAAGTGTGCCGAGGAAAGCTGTTGGTCCAGCCCTGTGGCCTGGAAATACAAGCATGCTGGTACTCAAACAAAAGGTCTTTTGACAGGCAGTTTAAATCTGGAATTATAGTGATAATATGATGATGATGATGATGATGATGATGATGATTATTATTATTATTATTATTATTATTATTATTATTATTATTATTATTATTATAATGGTATGATCAACCAACCAACCTTCCTCTCCCCCCCCCCAAAAAAATAGAAATTAAAAAAAAAAAGTGAAAGAAAAAAAATACTGACATTTCGACTTAACGACGGTTGTACGTTGGCGCCAAAAGAAACCTTAGAAAATGTTCTGAAAAAAAAAGTGAAGTTGCAGTGTACACAGATCCAGGGTTAATGTTGGACTGACTAAAAGAGTTAATATGGCTTTATTACAAAGAAACTAATGTACGATATGGACTGGACCCTGTACAACTCCGCTGCTTTTGTTTGTTTCCCTTGCTGCTATCTCAACTTTTGCTTGGGTTGGTGGAAGTATTAAAATTTTGAGCCCGGCGATTGTTAAAATGTGGTAGGAACTTTTGCCAGTTTAATGTGAAAGTTCAAAGTTTGAAGCTTCAGGTGCTTTTGTCAGGCGAGGTCATTCCAGCCTGAAATGACATGCACAAAAAATGTCAAAGTAAAGCACTGCTTAAAGGTGAAGTGCTGTATAAATTGACACAGGAAAGGTAACCAATTGATTCAGCACTCTGTCGACATTGATCAAAGAGGGAATACACTGTGGCCCACAAGCATGTTTGCTTACAAAGTGGCATGTGTATCAGCTCCGAACACATACAACTGGTGCTGGTGATGTTTTGTCCTGTGACAACACAGCATGACTGAATGGCAGAGAGCAAAGATTTCAAAGAAAGTAGGAGCTGTTTTGACGGACTGCCACCCAGGACGAGCACCAAATTGTGGCCAGCACACGTGGCAAGAGATTTGTAAGGGCAGTCTGAAGATGCAGATGCAGTGGTACCCGCTACTTAAGACTGCAGGTGGTCTTAAGATGCAAATTAACCCTTTTGCCTGGCAATGGCAACCAAAATTGTGCTTGTCAAATTATGATTCTGGATTCAAATTTTTTTCTCTGGTACCAGCATACATATAGTTGTAGAGAGGGAGAAATAGAAATATACACTGTCAGGTCAGCAGTTTTCTTCAGCATAGGTTTGGTAAATTAAGACCAAAGAGCGAGAAAGGCTGTTGACTCAGTCTTCAAGGGTTGTCTTTTTTTTTTAAATAAAAAGACATGTTCTTGTATTTGAGGTTCTCTTTGCGGCATGTACCACTGTACCAGGAAAATAACAAAAAGTGTCCTGGAGGTCTGTTGAGAGAGGTTGTCTGTGATCTCCTATTGGGTGGGCTCGGGGAAAAGGAACCACTGGAGCCTGGAACTTACCAAGCAGAGTATCCTGACAGGGTGGTCTGTCTAGACAGGTGCTCTCACAGAAGTGGTCTTAAAAAAAGGGACTGCTGTACCAGTTAACAGTGGAGAATCCAGGGCTGAGATTACCCATAAACCATTGTCCAAGATGGACTGTGTGTTTACAGAGTAGAGATGTTAGGGCTGAGATTACCCATAAACCATTGTCCAAGATGGACTGTATGTTTACAGAGTAGAGATGTTAGGGCTGAGACCACCCATAAACCATTGTCCGAAATGGACTGTGTGTTTACAGAGTAGAGATGTTAGGGCTGAGACCACCCGTAAACCATTGTCCGAAATGGACTGTGTGTTTACAGATTAGAGATGTTAGGGCTGAGACCACCCGTAAACCATTGTCCGAAATGGACTGTGTGTTTACAGATTAGAGATGTTAGGGCTGAGACCACCCGTAAACCATCGTCGAAGATGGACTGTGTGTTTACAGAGTAGAGATGTAAGAGCTGTTACTTCCTGTAAACCACTGTCCAAGGTAGACTGTTTAAACAGAGTAGAGAAGTCATGCTGAGACTACTTAAAACATTGCCAAGGATGGAGTGTGGTGTACATAATAGAGAACTTGGGGTTTGATACTGCTGGCAAAACATTCTTCAAGATGAAAGGTTTTTTTGTTTTTTTTGTTTTTTTTTTCAATGTACTTTGCAGCAAGACACAAACATTGGATATATTCATGTGATTTCACACAGTTATCCAATGGGGAAACTCGGCATTTAAATTACTATTCCAAGTGTTATTTTCTGGGCCTTTAGGAAGAAATTGGTATTTTGTTTTGTTTGGGATTTTTATTTTTGCCTTGCGTGTATTATGCGGCACACTGTTATGATTGGTGAGGTGACAGCATTTGGTGAAAAACTATATTACTTTTATCCAATGGGAAGGTTGAATGCATGACTCATCAGTGCATGATGTTTTCACTAGTGACCTGTTACCAAGACAACAGAAGGGCCCAGGCCGCAAAGTTTGCTAATTTGCATGCAAATATTTTGAAAAGTACATTCCTTGTGGAATGGTGCATGAGCACAGTCTTGTGAAGCAAGACATGTAACCCTGACCCCCCACAGATGGAGTGAAGACAGTAGCAACATTTGGTCAAGACACTGTGTCCAGTTCCTCTTGAATTTGCAACGAATAAAATATTTATCTGTCCCAAATTTACTTTTGGTATGCGATCAGTTTTTCTTTTCTTTTCGATGTGTTTTTATTGGAAATTAGTACGTACACGGTATAGAGGAAAAATCCTCAATGTGTGAAAAGTATAAAAAGTGCGTCAAATGAAATGTGACTCTGTAAAAAAATAGTAGTTTTAAGCAGTGGTCCAGTCTGACTCAAATTTTGCTACATATTTCTGTTATGATGAGAAAGTGCCAAAATTATGCTTGGTAAATGTCACTTAACTGATGAAACATCAGAAGATATTAGTTATGAACACATTGAATGTATTCTTGCAGCTTTTTCTTTTTCTTTTTTCTTTTTCTTTTCTATTTTCTTTTTCTTTTTGTTTTTTTTTTGGTCAGATAAGACATGCACATGAAGTAGAGCTCTATGTAGGACAGTAACAAATTAAGAACCAGTGTATATGTATTTTTAAGGGTCCACCCCGTAGAGGAGGACCCTTTCTGTTTTCGGGTTGTCTGTCTGTTCGTCTGGATGTCCATCCAGATGAGCACATTCTCTTTACTGCGATATCTACAGAAAGCCTCCATGTATTTTGCTCAAATTTGGCAATATGCTTACCTTACCTGGCAAGATGAACTGATTAGATTTTGGTATCACCATGACCTAATTTGAGCAAATGGCAGCCTAATTACATGCTTGTTAGGGCACAGTACCGCAATATCTCCAGAATGCTTCAATGTATTTTGCTCAAATTTGGCAGGGTGCTTATCTAGCATGCCAAGATGAACTGATTAGATTTTGGTGTCACCATTATGAGCAAATGGCGGACCCTTCAGTCAAAGCTTGTGTGGAAGGTATGTCTAGTTTATGTTGATCATAGAGCTCATTTCTTACCCAAAAGTGAAATTTTTTTACTTGGAATCAGAATCAGGTCTTCACTTGGGAATTAAAATGTGAACACAGAGTGATTCATCTGCGTGTTTTCCTTTTGTGGTTTTAGAATGGGGTGGATTTGGTAGTCACCGGCTCGGGCTTGGCAAGCCACCGCTGCCAAAGAAAAAGGAACAAATGAAGACAGTAGATTCATTAGAAAATATCACGAATCAGATTTTTAAGGACCTGCTGGAGGGGACTCCAGACACGGTGCAGTATTTCGATGAGTTAGGTGTCCTGGACCCCGATAGAAAGGTGAGATTACGATGAGAAGAGCTAGGGCACAAAGATAGTCTCGACTCTTAGCATGATGCGACGTGCGTTTCAATCGAGTAATTGCTATTCAGCTTGTGTTTGAATATATATGTATATACATATATACGCAGTGGAATCTCCCTATTGAGAACTGACGGACTGAACAATATGGTCTTAATAGGGGAGTGGTCTTAATGGAGATATATTTTAATTAAATATAAACATAAATGGGTGTGTAAAGAGGTGGTCTTACGATAGAATTGGTCTCTTTCTGGAGGTGGTCTTAATTGGAGATTCCACTGTATATATCTGTATTTGTACTCAACACGTACACGTACAAAAAAAAAATGAAGGTAGTGAGACTTCTACATGCAAATGAATAATACTAAATAATAATTAAAAAAAAAAAAGATTTTTAATAACAGCCTGTATGTAGCATGCTTTTATCTGAATGTTTTTTGACTTGCGGTAATATAAAATGGAGGCAACATGAAATAGTTTGCTCTTAAAGTATCAGCCAGTTCTACACATAGGCTGTTAAAACAGGTATATATACTTGTATGTAGTGTGGGACATATGTTTATCAACTGTATGAAAAATCTATATTCCTTCAAGGGATGAGTAGAAAAGATGGCAGAAAAATGCTGAGTTAGCCAAACTAGGATGTTGGTTGAAGCAGACACTTTTTATATCTGGATAAGTCTATTTTTTTTTGTGTCATTTATTGATTTAGACATATGTTCTGAATTGAAAATTGATTCCAGCAGGATTGTTTCCAGACATGAAATTGTACATGGAGGAAGGTACTTGCGTCCGTTTTTGTTAAAAATCTTAAGGTGGGCTTTTTCTGGAACCTTCACAGAAAAGACTACTTGGACTTGGGGAAGTTTTGAAAAATGGCTTCAGATTGTTTCAGTATTCTGCTTACTTACGTTGAGAGAAAATCTGAGCAAAATGCAAAAAGTGGAAGCTGTTGAAAGTTAGATTAGGAAAAAGGCTAAGTCAAATCAGCACTGGGAAAGAGTAAGCCAAAAACATTAACCCTTCCCCCCATGACATAAGACTGAGTCAGCAGTTTGCCTTGGCTTCAGTTGGGAGCACCCAACCCAAGCCGGGGAAAGCTGTTGACTAGGGCAATATTTTGTTGATGTTTTATAAACAATTCTAATTCAAATTTTATTTCATTACTATTGGTGTATATATATTCTGCTGAACTGGCTAACATTTAATGTGGAGGACTTCTATACCTGTGCGTGTAATTTCATAACGCATTACGCTACACACTCAAATTACAGATCCCTATTAACATCTGTTGTATTTTCCACGTTCTCAACAGCACGATGACAAAGCTGGAGACGAATCTCGCAACTCGGGAATATTTGGCTTCATACGCCGTAACTCAATTGGTGAAAAAGATGGGTCAAAGGCCAAGGGGAAACATCGGGTGACCTTTGCCTCTCAGCGCAATGTAGGGCCTAAGCATGATAGAAAACAGCATGACCCAGAAGGTAACCCCGTTAACTAATCAACTAACAACCCCCCACCCCCACCACAATGCCCTACCCCGTGCCATATGGACACACTAGTCAGTGGGAACTGTTTTCCATTTGGATGCGTTCGCAATGATCTCTTTCTTTTTTGCACTTCATCTCGATTTACCGATTCACTCTTTTCTAATCACCTACTAATTTGTTAAACACAAAAATAAAGGTAACAAACATGTAACATTGTAAATATGAAAATGGATGGATGGTTATAAAAATAAAATGTACACACATATAAAAACTAACGCCACTGAATAACTGGTTGTGCTTGGTAACCATGGTAACTGTAACCAAGGTAACTGGTGGTAACATAACACTGGCACTGGGTTGGGGCATGGAGGTTTTGTATAACGGTAGTTGTGTGGTGTAAATGCTGAGAGACTTGTGGCCCGACAGGATGCAGAGTTGTATAATCTTGTCACAGACCCCTAGACTACATCCCAGAGAGAGAAAGAAAGAGGCGGCAAAAAAAGATAGAACTAGTAACCGTAAGTATACCCAGGGGGCAGCACCTGCCATTGGCACTTTTCCCAAGCTGGTTGTTTACTGTTTTGGGTCCTCAGACATGTTCTGCCTGCTCCAGCTTGATCCAAAAAATATTTAGAAGAAAAAAAGAAAACACTCAGTCTTAACCCTATGCAGTAAACTATATTTTTGTGTTTTTTACCAAGCAATAGCTTGGTCTCATCACATTCATTATTGTGTTTGTGTATCCAGTTCTGTTTTCTAAGTTCATTGAAGTTGTTGCCGTTTGTCAAATAGAGTTGCTTGCATAAAAATGGGTACATTTCAAGTTTTAATGGGAGCATTCTTAAGAACTGTGACTTCTACATGCAAAGTACGAATTGTTGATCTGCTTGTATTGCCACCACAGCCTGTGGATAAAGTGAAGCCTGGTAGCTTTAAATGTACGTGTTAACAAGTTAAAGCCTCTTTGTGAAAGTACATGCCCAAATTTAGCCAAGTATGACTATCTCTTTGTTTTCACATACACAGATTAGTATTTTGAAAGGATGGCACAGGACAAAGCAATGTTTATTATTTTGACTTATATTAAAAAAGAGACAGACGGAGAGACAAAATTTTAAAAAATCCCTTTCATTAAAATAATAGCCCCCATGAAGCAAGTCAAAATCAGCCCAAAGAATTGCATGTGAGCATGTAACCTAGAGCATCAAACTTGCAGATTGATGAAACTGTGTATAGCCATGTGAAAATATGTAAATACCTGACTGTATATAAATTTGCATTAACTTTGTACATAGGAAACTAGTGTTTGTAAAACAAACTAACCAAATTGTGTTGTGCTGTGGCTGTGTGAAAAGTGTGGTGACCTGAAGCCTGCAGATGCTGTAGGATGCGTAGTGTGAGCAAGCCGTAAACGCATGTGGTGATAACATAGTATGGGCTTCCGAGACTTGCACTGTAGCTCTTAAAACTGTAACCCTGGTCTTGCCGCTGCCACAGTTTCGATGTTAAGAGTGCAGTTCTTGTTTCTAAAAGAATGATCGAAAAGAAATGATTGAAACGTGTTCGTAGATTCCTTTTTCATTCACTAACAATGTAAAAATCACCGAGAAATGTCCATACATATGTAAACTTGTTGCAACTGTAAGTAATGAACTTTGTAATACACAGTGCAGTGTTTGGATTACGTTTTGGGCTGGGAAGTCAGATGAGTTCACCGGGAGAGGAGTGTAAATCTGCAGCTTTTCTCTTGATGTTGACGCCGTGCCAAGTAAACCACACACACAAAAAAAACCAAAAAAAAACAGAAAAAATAAACAACGAACATTGCTGACTTGCCCCATGTAGTGTGATGATGGTTAAACAGCAAGATTGTGGGAAATTGTTCAGGTTGCACGTCAAATTTAATGCTATTTACGTGTAGGCACAAAATTAAGAGAAATACTTGATTGTGTGGAAAACACTCACTTGCTGTTTAAATTTCTGTTAAATTCTCATACTTTTCATTGTAGTATTATTTTTTTTTTATTTTCACCCCTCTCAGTGATGGCACAGAAATCGTGTAAATGAAAACCAAATGAAATAATGTTTTAAGATAGGTTAACAGGAACCGAGTTCAAATAGCACGACCAAAAACCTAAATGCCAGATGTGAAAAAACTAAAAAAATTACACACTTGAAAATAAGTACATTTAGAATACTGAAACATTGACAAGTTTGACATGTGCTTGTTTTGTTTGGTTAATTTTTCTTTTTCACCTTTTTTTTTTTTTTTTTTTGGATTTTTCACTCAGAAGTATGGAGGGGAGGGACAGAGGAGAAAACAGTAGAAAGTTCACAGCTAATTTTCTAAGTTTTTGAGTAATGAATAATTTTATCAAAATTTCACCATGATATTGAGTGTTAATGTTCCAATTGAACTTTAGAATGTCTGATAGAATGGGTACAAAGAAAGATAATAATTATCCATACGGACTGATGAGGTGGTGTATATTGAGCCTTGTGATTTCTTGTAGAGTACAGATTGTTGTGTTTTCAGCAGTGTTTATATTGTTCGTTCATGTAGTCCATTACTTAGTTCTCTTTCTGTTGTTGCAGAAGAAAAATTCATAGACCTCCTGTCGCGTGTCCAGGGCCAGCGATTGGATGATCAACGTGGACTGTCTACGAAACACTTGGAATTACCAGACTTTCTAAAGACCAGGGATCTACCCCAGCGGTCCAAATCGTCTGTTAGTAGGTCTATGCTACGTGAAGTAGAGAGAAATGCAGCTTTCCGCAAGTCTGTAGATGCACCTATGTACCACTCGGACTCCTCTTTGGCAGAAAATAATGAGGACATAATGTCAAGGTCTTGGTCGCACCCAGATGGGTTTATGAAGTACAGTAGTAGTCTAAGTGAACTGGAGAAAGCTAATACCAGTCAGTCTGGGGGAGTGGCACATATGGACCAAAGTTTTAGTCAGAGTGGAGTTGTACCCACTCACAAGCAAGCCGAGAAGTACTTCTCTCATGGGCAGGGACGCCCCGCGACCCCAGATTTTAATCAATCAAGGATCATGGAGAAAAGTCTGGGTGACATAGGTATGGATGCCGATGACGGCAGGTGTATGAAGGGACAGGTCAGTAGTACTCCGTTATCAAAATTGCCACCCAGGTTGTCTCCAAGGGCAACCACACCTAAACCTGAAGACAGGCAGAGCCCCAGTCCGGCACCAAGAGTGCGACCTTCTTCTGCATTAGGGTTGCCCCGCCCCGCACCCAGGCAGAACAGTGGGGACCAGGCTACCCCAACCCCACGCCCTTTGCCTCGACCTAGGTCCAGGCAAGCTAGCCCTGCCAACACGCCCGAGGAAGACTTGGATACTACACTGAAAGCTACCAGCCCCCCGCAAAGTCCAGAGCCCCCGCCCCCTCCACAAGTCCCCAGGTTATTCCTAGCTGAAACAGATGCGGCAGATTTTCCGCCACCATCGCCGTTGGTTGTAGGAAGGCGGACACCCAACTACAAAGGTGCTAATGTAAGGTTTCAAACCTCAGACGAGGACAGTTCTCGCCAAGGGTCTCCATACCAAGGGCGATCAAATTTGCTAAAACAATGGAATGGTGAAATTGTTGACCCAAACGAAGGCCAGAGAACGCCCACTTTGCCCCGGCCGGTACCAAAGCCCCGGACAAAGCTGTACGAGTCGTCAGACAGTACAGGGGAGGTGGACATGGACTGTGTACCTTCACCACCATCCCCCTCCACACATGACTTGATCCTGGTGCCGGACAGTCCACGCGACACAACACCCACGCCGGCTAAACGATCAATTCGCCAGCAGTTTAACATTCAGCAGGGACCGGAAAACCAACATGGCAGTTCAGTGTCGGGCAGTGTGGACAGTCTTCAAGTCAGCTTTGTCTAGCAGCCATGTTCAGCATGATTTGTTTAAACGTACCTGGTATGCTATGAAGATTTTTCATTCGAAAGACTTAAAATCTCGTACAGAAATCAGACCCAGCGTGGCATTGTTGACTCTGAAGTGTATTCCAGTAAAAACTAAAATATAGACTAATATCGATGTATAACGTGAAGGCTGACAAAATGGTTTGTAGATTGCCATTTATTTATGTTATTGAATTTCCACATCATATTGATGGGGAACATCTTATGTACAACCAAATGTTATCAAGAAGGTGTTGGTTCCTAGTTCCAGTCTGTGATTACCCCCACAGCAGTGAATGGTACACACATTCTGGATTGGTTGGCAGGATTAATGGACCAGCAGCAGTTTTGACAAGATGGATCACAGGTTGTTCCATGGTAGAGTGTCTGGATAAAAGTTGCTTTATTCGGCATGCAACTTTTTCAGCCTTTTGCAGAAATAGCCCCTTGAACAGAGCAGGAGCCAAGTTTCCTGAAAATATGTAGGATCGTATTTGAAAATGGGTCAGTGGAGTCTTTGTTTTGTTTTTTGTTTTGTTTTTTGTTTTTGTTTTGTTTTAACCTGATAGGAAACAGTTTGTAAGATAGCTTCATTGGATCATCAAAAATTGTGGTTTCTCAGAATGTTTTATTCTGCTCAGCTGACTTGTTAGTCAGTTGAGCTTAAAGGATGGTACGTCATCAGTCCTCTATGCATCTACAATTCACATTTTCAGCTTCTCCAAAATTGTTTGGCAGATAAAGATCAAACTTAGTCGGAATACATGTACCTTGTGTGGCTCTATACCAGATTTGTTCATCTGGTCACACTTCAGTGATTTTTAGATTTTTTTTTAAAAAAAATTCATTATTTGGCAAATTAAAAAAAAAAAAATGTCAAAAAATGCTTGGTCAACTGCCTTGATATTGCATGGGGATACTTCTGGAGACCCCTAGTAGACTTTGATTTGTTCACAGCATGGCACTGTCATTCGTTTTCTATTTTTCATAAACTTTGTGTGTGTTTTTGCTGTTTTTTGTTTGTTTGTTTTTTTTTTTTTTTGACTGGTTCCAAGCTGTATGATGGTGTCTATCTTCAAACTTAATGCCTCCACAAAATTTGTTCACTAGACTGTTGCTGCTGTCAATTTCTGATTATAAATGAATTATCAAAAGTAGAGAAAATTGCTCAGGGTGTTTTTGGCCATTTTAACTACATTACAATGGGGATAGCTGCAAATCTGGCACATTGGCATGTAGATTGGTAATGATGGATCCTGGGCTAATATTTGCAATTAAACACTAATAGGAAAGTACCTATGGGGTTTCTCCTGGTGTTAGTAGTGATCATAAGTGATCTTGAAAGGTCAAACTGGCATATTCAACAGAACTCGCTCGCCTCTGGGGAATCCAGTAATGGACTAATCCGGTCAGGCATTTTGGCACATCGTGAGTCTACTTCCATCAACACTTGGCTTGTCTTTCGGTTGGTAAATCAAGCTGGCATACTGGCTTGTATCTTGCAAATTGTGGGTCCTAGGCCCATGGTTGCCATTAAAACAGTGGGAAAGTACCTGTGGGGTTTCTGTTGGTGTTAATGTTGACCTTGAGTGACTTTGAAAGGTCAAACTGATAGTTTGTTTAATATCTTTTGTTATTGTGGATGCCGGCCCGTGGTTACTATTCAACACTAACAGGAAAGAACCTGTTGGGTGTCTTTTGCTGGTCTTAATTTTAAGGGTGAATGAATTTGAAAGGCAAAGCTGACATTGGTTTATGGCTTGGTAATAGTAGAGACTCCCTTTTCACTTAAAAATGAAGACTCCTGAACAATATGACTGAAGACCGATATTGCTAATGATAGGGATGGTCTTGAAGACGGGTGACTGATAATATTCCAAAGGTCATTGGACCACTTCAAGTCTGTGAATCCATGGTCAGTTGAGCACGGGATTGTTGCAGTCCTCTTGTTTAATCTGTTAATAAGTATAAATAGCTGAAATAAAATTGAGTAAATTATCCTGAAAAGGTAATCTTTCAGACAGGAATTCTTGCAAATTTTATTTTCTCCCTATCAGTTTATCTGCAGAAGTATGTAAATGCACTTTCCAGTGTAACCGTGGTACCATAGATATGTAGCCACTTGTTGCCATGAGACAGAACCTAGAATTGTGGGAATGTGCTACCTAAACCCACTTGCTGTTTTCTCAATGGTAGTAGAAATGCTTTCAACTGGGGTTAAGTTTTGGACTTGGGTCAACAGGTTTTCCTTGACGTGCTTTTGGTACAGTGCAGCCAGAGTGCCAAGGAAAACTGTTGACCTGGTAGAGATCATCTCTCCCCCCCCCCCCCCCCCCCCCGGAATATAGTGGTTAAAATCCTGTCGGCAACTTCTCTGCTTTGAAGGGGTTGATGTTATGAAGTACCATGGTCCAACCTGTGGAGCCTTTCTACTTGTCTCTGTTCTACACATGAACTCTTTTGTAGAGTTTTATAGTATTATCCTCATGTTTGTCTCAGATTTATAACAAATATTAAAAAAAAAAAAAAAAAAAGAAACAAAAAGTGAATGAGGTTTATCTGGATAGAAATCTCGAAATTTGGCGTTTAGGTCCACCTTTTTATTTTTTTGTGCAGTATGATACAAGATCTGAATAGTTGTGTTCAATGATAAGTGGATGTTTTGCTGTTCGTGCACGAAGGTTACACAAACAACACAGTTCTGTTCACATAACTTTTTAACTCTTTTCAGACCAGACTTCTGTATGTTAACATAGTATGTAGCACTAGGAACGTTAGAAGCCATGACACAGGGTTGCATTTAAAATTAATTTTTTTTAATCCCGTGGTGTTTAATGTGAGCAGTTTCATATGAAAAGCAGCCAGATTGTTCGATCATTTTTAATATATATATATCTTTCTTGTGCCTGCAGAAGTTTCGTAGATATATTAGATTTGTTCATTGATTTGTTACAAATTTGAAGATGTAGAATGAAAACATGAATCAGTTCTATGTGTACATGGTAGGAAATCCTGACCACCTGTCAGTGATTGTAAATTGTAGTTAAAGCTATGTAAACAGAGCTTGTACATAGAGAAGTGTAGTTGAGCTATGTAACAGAGCTTGTACATAGAGAAGTGTAGTTGAGCTATGTAACAGAGCTTGTACATAGAGAAGTGTAGTTGAGCTATGTAACAGAGCTTGTACATAGAGAAGTCTGACTTCCAGCCTACATGAGACTGAAACGTACCACTTTCATGTAATCAATCATTATGCCTGGATATTGTGTCTATCTAGGGAAAGAAATTTTCCATATGATAATTAGTCATTGCATGATTTATTGTATCAAATTAATTCTAAAGATTATTCCGGTCACTGAAAGCATTCATATTATAATGGAAATATGTGTATTATGAGCTGCCTCCACTGAAGGTAGGCAGGTTTTGCTGACAGCCATCTGGTGATTAGCATATTTACGATATGGTAATTATCAAAACGGTGTTTTATTTTGTCTCGCATGTTGTCTTTAGAAGAGAATTTGTTTGACGTATATTAAAGTTGTTGTTACTACAAAGATTAGTTTCACATTTTACTATTTAGGTCACATTATTGGGGAAATAATTAGTGTCGGTCAGTTTGAAAATCACCGTTGATAAATTAGTACCTAGGCATTTTGCCGTCTGTCAGTGATAGGGGTTTCATGCTATAAGCCCAGCCAGCGCCACACGGCAAGGGCTACGCTTTAGAACTTCGGTGTGTAGTGATTATCACAGATCTCGGTCAACCAACGAAAATATTCTACATTTGAACCCCAAAGCAGAACAGTTGGATATGTACACGTATCAGTATTGTGTATTAATATCGCAGGTCATACTGAAACAGGTAACAGCTGAGTGGAGATATTGTGAACTACGGCGGCATGTCTTTGGCACACAGACCAAGTCTCGTGAGAATGGGTCTCATATTGAGAGCTGTGCAAGGGTTTTAGAAAACAGGCCACACTTGAGTGAAGGCCTGTTTGGGGGGGGGGGGGGGAACTATGCTATTAATACAAGTGGCACAACTTGTATGTAAATGTTGGCCTGCTAAAAAAGTCGGCTGCTGGACGTTGTCAGAAGAAGCCCACAGGCTCCAAGATGGTATTTTCGTTTCTCTCCATTACGTGTCGCATCTGTCTCCTGAGGATGTGCTGAATAGTGACTTGCAAATGCTTTTGTGTAAAGTGGTGCTTCACACAGTCATGCTGTGAACCTTTTTCATTAAACTATATGACTGCACAAATATAGTGGCTGAAAAAAAAAAAAAAAAAAACTTTCTTACATCATGGGCTCAATCTTATCTAGTCTCCGGTTTAAGGGAACCACAGGGCACAAACTCGAGTGACTGGGTACCCTGGTTCAGGTAAGGGTAACCAGGAAATTCAAAGTGATTAATTTATCCTGGTGGGTGACCAAAAATAAATGCCGCATATGTATACAGGTGAGTGACTTGGAGTGGTGTCATTTTTCTTGCCTTCTGTTCAAATTTATAATTTTAAATTTAAGATGGAAATACATGTAGAAAGTGGTCACCCTCTTGTAAAAGAGTTTGCCTTTATTCAGGGGAAAACATGAAAATACCATACTTGCTGCTCCGTGAGGCAGCCAATGTGGAGGGGGAGCACTGCCAAAATAGTAACCGTTACGCACTCCAGTTGCCCGAAAGTGCCCAGATGTAAATTGTCATCTGCTTGAAGGTTTTTATTTAAATTTCTCATTTCTAGAGAACATTTTTGCTGAGATTTTGATGTTAGACCCAGTGTGAAGGCACGCTGGAGATCAATAGCATTCCTTGGTGCAGGTTGGGCACAGTGCACCCAGCTCCTGCCAAGGAAAGCCATTGACCGAGTCGTACTCTGATCAGGAATGGGTTTATTTTTCCATGGAGATAAACTAAAGTTCTGGCCCTGGCAACATCTTTGGATTCTGTCTTGTGAAAGTTCTGAACGAGGATGGCTTTATACAGTTTGATTTTGTTGCCACCAGAGCAGCCTTTGCTCGGTGTTTCTACAACTTAGTCTGTTAAGCGGGCCAGAGTCTGTGGTTCTATGACCATTTCAGAATGGCAGTGGGAAATGCAGGCCATCTGAAAGAGTAGGGCAAAAAACTAAAAAACAAAATTGTCTTCAATTTTGTGCCCTGTGAGAAACTATAGAGGAACAATTATATCCCTGATGTTATACTGTATTGAATGTGTAACTTCTGGAACACGCATTGTAACACATCCCTGACATGATGCAGCTCCTACTTTTCCACTGGGAAAAACCTTGTGGTTGATGGCATAAAAACTTGAAAAATATATTGTATACATATCCTTGTGGATCATATGATATTGTTGTTTGCTTTACTCTGTAAGTCAGAATTGGACCTTATTGAACTTAAAAAGTTGTGCATGTTAAATGGGCTGGGAATGCATCATCAGCTTATGTTATCCCAAGTTGGCAAATATTAATGACAGCTGACTGAACATGATATGAACAAAGATACAATTGCTTGTGGAGACATTTTCATTAGTCCCCCATAGGGGACTATAGGTCCCACCGTCCGTCCTTCCGGCAAAGCTTGTCCGGGTCATATTTTTCAAAGTGTAACACGTACACGTACCATATTGGGTGGGTGGATACTTCATGGGGTAGGGGTGTGTAGCACACCAAAATTGGGTCCCTGTGACCTTGACCTTTGACCCCCATAAAGATAAAAATTTAGCTTGTCTGGGCTATATTTCCTATACCATAATGCCCACAGCTACCAAATTTTGTGTGTGGACATTTTGTAGGATAGGGGGGTGTCACGCACTGAAATTGGGCCACTGTGACCTTTGACCCCTTGAAAGTTTTAGCTTGTCCGGGCTATATTTCGTATACCATAAGATCTACAGCTCCCAGATTTGGTATGTGGACACTTCATAGGGTAGGGGTGTGTCGCACATTAAAATTGGGTCACTGTGACCTTGTGCTTGACCCCATAAAGATTTAGATTGTCTGGGGTATGTTTCGTGTACCATAATGCCTATAGCTGCCAAATTTGGTGTGGGGACACTTCATATCAATCTTGCTCAGGTGAGGGACTATGTATTGGTAAGCAATACTTGATCCTGTTTAATTCAGATCATGACAACATGCAGCAAGTATTTTAAACAAAGATTTTTTTTTTCATGCCGTCGAGAAGAAACATACCATGCAGAAATTCACTATGTAAAAATGTTTCTTGTAAACAAATGACACCGCGGAAAACAAAACAAAATGCAAATCCAGCCTCTGTGCAACCTGGTGTAAGCAAGAACGATCGGCCACCACTGTTTATATGATACTATATGATATCTTGATTTGTGGCAAGAAAATGTGAAGTGAAATGATTTTATCATTTGGATGTAAATATGTGTGTGTTTGGTCGTGGAATTTGGTGTATCTTGTGCAGATAGTAAGTTTGATGTTCCTTTCTGGATAAATGTTGCCCAATATCTGCCAAAATGGACATACAAAAAAAAAATGCTGTGATGATTTCTGGTAACCACTGGAAAAAAAACGCTTTGTGAAATGACGTTTTATGATTGAGTGGGTACAAATACATGTACAAATATGCAACACAGGAGAATACCATATTTACATACCAGCAAAATTAAACAGTCTTTCATCTAGATATATTTTGCGGTTGTTAAGAATTGACTGCTTGCCACAAAACAAACTCAGCACTGGTCCTCTATTTGAAGCAAGCTCTACGAAGATAAAACGCATCAATCCCAAATAACTGTGTTGAGCCTGTTTTTGTACCCATGATTGTAAATTCTCCATTTGCACCTTCAGTTCTTAAGAATTTGTTCATATAAAGGGTCACCAGGTGGCAGCAAAGTTGGCTAGATTACCATACTTCAGTGTTCTTGCTTATATACATTGGGTGACAATGCATTTGTATCTGATGCTTTTACAATATTCCATACTGAGATTGTTTCTATACCTTTTTGGGAAGCAAATTTTCTGAGTTGTTCAGTGAAGCCTTATTATAATGACACTCAAACATATCCACTTAAGGCATCTGTTCTGAGGGACTTAAAGGCACAGATTCTTAGGGACTTCAAGACAGGTTCTGAGGGGCTCAAAGTCAGAGTCCTGTGCTATTTGGCTCATTTGTCTGACACTTTTTGTGGGGAATTGATGGTGCCATCATAGCAAGGTTTCACTGTCATTTGTGGTGTTCATGATTCCATACACAAATACTTACTACTTATTATGCTGTCATCTGAGGGCCAAACAAACAAACAAACAAACAAAAAAACTGAATGTGCAGAAAGAGAATTAGGTCCAGTTATTTTCCATTTTACCTGAAACCCAAATGGAGTTGTGATTTTTTTTTTTTTATCCTTAAAATGGAATTTGAAAATGGTGCCGTATGAAAGAGGATCCCTTCCATTTTTTTTAAAAACAGAAATCATTGGGTGGAGAAAAGTAGACATTGACTATATAAATAAGCTTGGAAATGTGATGTTCATCCAGCAGCCAAGGTGATCTCGTGGTTGGCGCGGTCAATAAGAGGTGTTGATTACACAGTGAAGAACTTCAATGTATTCACTCCATCTGTCAATAAATTGCTGTATTGACCCAGGTTGTGCCGTTATCCTCAAGTTGTGGGTCAACATGGTAAGGCGGAAACAGCTTAATGTAGATGTACCATGCAGTCATTACAGTACATGTCTAGGTACATGGTGGTTTTACAGCTGGTGTGGATATATGCACAGCTTTGGGTAAGGAGGATTCCATCAAAAAAAGCATGGACTACCTGACCTCAGTTTGTAAAGCAATCGGTTACATCAATTTCCTTTGAACATATCAGTCCCAGAGCGGGAAAAAAATTGTGTGAGCCAGAGAAGCCTTCGACGGAAAACAGACTTACTGTGATCGTGGTCCTGTGTTGTGAATTCAGCAGGTTTCTTTCAGTTGGGGTGGGTAAAAACGATGGTCTGGTGTGAAGCATCGTGTGCAAGTTGCTGGTGATATCTGTCATGAAAAGTGCCTTGCCCATTTTTGTACTGCAATAGACCGCGGCACATTCAGAAATTGATGGTGGGATTGGAGGGTAGGGGTGGGGGGCACAAGTGGAGGTTTTAAAGGGTAAAAAACTAGACAAACCTACATGGTTATTTTTTTCACTTGAAAATACAGTGTCTGCAGTAAAAAGGGGGGGGGGGGTGTACCAGGAGCACCATCCTGTCCCCATTCACCCATTGTAGAATGTGGCTTTACTCTGAGAGCAGATAAAAGCAGGATGACATATTGTGGAATAGCTCAGGACAACGTAGGATAAGGCCATGCAAAGTGAATAGTTTTTGTGGGAAATTTTGAACAAAATTGGTGAGGGTGGGCATTTTCTTGTCTTATAATTTTTTTTTAACCAATGTCAGAAGGGAGTTAATATGATGCCAAAATTACACAAAAATGGTGCTTCATTTTATTTATTTATTTTTTTGAATACATAAGTTCTCAAAAACATGCGAGTGATACTGAGAAACTCGCTTTTTTGTCCTTATACACTCAACAGACAAGTTACACAACATGGGGTAACAAGCGATAGGAGGTCATTCACTGTGTGGACTGGTGGTAGTCTATCCACAGAGTGCCAGTCACTCGCCAGTGTCATCTTTATATACAGCCAGCTCTTCCCACAGTTGCACGTGGTATAACTGACTTAAGCTACAAAAAAAAAACTGACTTCATTCTCTTGCAGTTACAGTTTCATGTTGACAGATCTGCGCTTTGCAAGGGAAAATATAGGATGTCTTTCCGTTGTTGAGCATGGGTGGGGTGGGATGTTACCTTACGGTGATCTATATATGGGGGCTTCATGTTGACAACAATACTGGACAATTCGCTGCACACCAGGATGACAAGACTCGGTGTACTTAGGTAGCCTGCACACAAGTGTCTATGATATCATTCTAGCTGTGATACATATATATGTATTATGTATTCACTGATGCGTATTGTTAAAAGCCAGCTATGCGTTACTGTAGATATGGTCCCTTTTTTCTTCAGTACTTGGTCCACCAACATGGCTTGGTGTAAGGATATTGTCACGATTGCATGTTTAAACATATCAATGAGATCAATGTGAACTTCATCAAATTTTCTCTAAGATTCTGTCTCTGTCATGGTGATAGTTATAAGGTGATTGTGTCATGTAGCAGACTAGTATGTTAATACTTGCAGGCAAATGATCACATTGGAACAAGAAATTTTGATCATTTATGTTTTTAGAATGGGAAAAAAGTTTGAATTATATACATGGCAGTATCAGATGATGTAGGTTTCAGTGATTAAATTATCTAATACAAAACAAGGGAAAATGTCGAAGTGATAAAAGCCTGCTTTATTCATGTTGTTTTATAATGATTTTTTTCCCAAAACTGCCATGGAATTCATTATGGGATGAATCAGTAATCTTTTAAGTTCAGGTTGTATTTTTATGGCAATCCAAATTAAACTTAATTCTGATTATTTTATGCTGTCAAATGTTAAAGAGCTACATGTGATTGGGTACGAACCAGATGTTGCATGCACCAAATAAGTATTTTATTACCTGTGGCTCCAATTCTGCTAGAAGCAGTGGAGGAAACCTTTCAAATGTGAAGAGTAATTAAGAGGGACCAACTTGTAAATAGTCTGTTGCCATAGCAACACTGTGTATGTGTTATGGACCAAGCAATAAAAAATGCATGATATAAGTGATCGTGTTCTGTGATTGCTATCATTTTGAGAAAAAAAAAATCGTTATGCTGTTGTGCTTGACAAAATATGCTAAGATCAGACAAACAAAAGGACTAGAAGAGTTCTGTGCTCAGCTAACCTTGTTGCCTGCTAAACAGACCATTCTCCATGTTTCTTGACTCTACTGTGCAGTAGAGATAATTCAGAACTTGGTCTGCTTTGCAGGGAACTAGCGAGGCGTGTGGACCAGCTTTTGCTCACACAAGGTGCTGTGCACCCTGTAGCTGTTCAGAAGTCTCCCCCCCCTCCCCCCCCCCCCCAAAAAAAAACAAAAAAACCCCAAGAAGACTGATTGTCTTGCATTCGGCTGATCTTGAGTGCACAAACTGATGATCACTCGCCCTTTCCGGTCAGAATGGACTGTGTAAACAGCTTTTCTTGGTGTGGATTGGACACAAAAACATTTTATATTAACATGAAATTTTTGTATAAACAGGAGACGGTGGTGTTCGTGTGGGAGAGGGCTGATGAGAAGTTCTCTTGGTGTATGCTTAAATGACCTGGGCTTTGATAATTTTGTCTAATGGTGGTCAAAATTTCCAAGTATGTTCAAAGAAAGTTTCCTTATGTTCCTCTAATATGTGCACAGTGTACTTGCCTCCAAAGACCAATATGAAATGACAGCAGGGCGGCTGGGGTAACATTGCAGTTGAAGGCAGTCTGAGATGAATGCTGTGCAAGAAGGAGTACCATTTACCTTCACAGTGAGAAAGTAAACAAGTTAACTCAAATTCACTGAGTTGCCCAGTGACCTTGGGATTCAGGTGAGGGTCACTAATTGCATTGTAACAGCATCTACATAGGATGCATTTTTATATCATTTTCTGTATAGATTCACCAAGCACTTGAATCTGACTCTGTTGAGTCTTCACCAGCAACACCACTACAGAAGGGATGACGAACACACTGGCTCACTTGCAGACTCGAGTAGCTGCTGTCTATACACCAGAAACCCCCTGGGGGAGTAAGGACAAGAGGCGATGTAGTTGCAAGCAGGGCAGCAAGAGATCTCTGCAGATGTCATTTGCGCTCAGCTCACCCGAAGACAACCAGTGCATCTCTGGCCACTGACCTGACGGTTGCCCTTGTTTTGGAGTCTATGGCCTGGACTGCACAGTTGCAAGCTGATATGTTGTATGCACTGATTGCTGCCTCTTTGGAGTCCCCTTCAAAGAAGTCAGCCAAGTGCAGATTGAAGCTTTCGAGATCTCTGTCCTGCAGGTCTGAGTGCTTGGAGCCAAAATCTCACATCAGTAAGGCCAGAATGAAAAGCCAGAACAAACTTCCCGAGAGCTCAGATAGTATGTTCAGGCAAGCTGGAAACAGAAGGAAGGCACCTCTGTCTGTGGTGGTGGGTCTTCAGCTTCTGCTGTAGTGGCCCATCAAAGCCTCCAGCTGCAGTGCTGGCCTTGCCACCTGCACCTCTGATGGGTCCGACGGAAGTGAGCAGCTGGTGATCCCACTGATTTTCGCACAATGTTCAATGGGGTTTTTGGACTCACTGCTCCTCTCGATAGTCCTGATTGTTTGGGCCTCAACACTGAGGAGGAGGATGAGCTTCTGCTCTTGGACTTGTCCCTCAGCAGAGCCTGGCTGTGGTTGACCTTCACACCACAGCCGCATACCGAACCCCCAAGTCCCAACGCCCGCCTCAGCCACGGCTTCAGACTCCTTGCAGTGCCCACTTGTCAGCTCCCTTTCTGCTTTTCACTCACAATGGGAGTCCATCACAGACGATTCATTCTTCCAAAACATCCTGAGACATGGCTACTCACTGCCATTTGGAGAGGACGGGCTTCCGTCAAGCTGCGAACCCATGTGGTTCAAACCGCACGCAGTGGAACCCAAAGTAACGGCATTCTTAGAGGCGGTTCAGAAGCCTTGGAGCAAATGCGCCATAGAGCTGGTCTAGAACCACCATTCTCCTGGCTTCTGCAACCTAATCTTCCTTATCCCCAAGGGGGGATGAAGGTTGGTGCTCTGGGATAGACCTGTTGATGCTGGAAATCTTCCTAGAAGTCCCGTCTTTCAAGAAGGAGACCCCTTAGTGTTCATCCGGTTATGCAAACAGTTGCTGCTTACCTCCACCAGTCCAGCTTTCACATTCATGTGTACCTGGACATTTGGCTTATCTGGGTGCTTTGATGCCTGGATTGGCAACGTGACACACAGACCATTCTGGAACTTTGCAAACACTATGGCCTGTGTGTGAGCTGAAGTAAGTCCAATCTTCAGCCAGAGCAAACTTGCATCTCTCTTGGCATCCAGTTCAACCTGGTTGCCTGATCGGTCTCCCCTCGAAGGACAGGTGGGAGGGACTTCAGTCCCTGCTCTAAAGCCTTTCTGGCTCACATGCTACTCTTGGTGCAACAATGGCAAGCCCTGTTGGGCTCCCTGTCCGCGGACTCTTCAAGCTGGTGCTGGGGAACAGACGCCATGTTGATTTTGTGGCAGTATGTGCCTTTCCTCCAACCCCGCTCTTGCTGAGAGTTTTGGGCAAGACCTGGGAGGAGCAGTGCAAATTCCTTCTTGTGGGCTCCTGGTGGCCCAAGGGGGAATGGTCCTTGCCCCTTCTGGATTTGAGCATAGAGCCTCTGCCTCTTCTCCCTCAACTGCTCCAGCAACCAGGCTCAAACAAGTTCCATCACAACCCCCAGTTTTCTTAGCCTTCAAGTCTAGCGACTACCGCCTAGGGCGTTGCATCAGCTGGCTTTTCAAAGGGGGTGGCTGAGTGGTTTGCCCATGGGAAACCTTGTAAGTCATGTCTAAAGATTGAGGACTGATCGTGGAACAAGTTCACAGCTTGATGCACTGCTAAGGACCTTTCTCCTTGGGAGGCTTTGGTCAAGCAGATAGCGGACTTTCTTTTAAGTCAGTTTGAGGGGGAGGGGGCACTTGACGGATTGCACCATTGAGGGATACAACTGTAAGCATTATCCACTTAAATTTGCAGAGGTAAGTCTCCACTTTATCTAAAAATTTTGTTGCGTTTGGATTTAATAGAACTTGGTTGAATCCCCGCCCCTCCATTACCACCTGAAGCCAGTGAATACACCTGGTTGAGACCCACCCAGTCTAAACAGGTTTGGCCAAGTTTTTGAGCCGTTTGATACAAGCCAAATCTTTTTATCTATCTGTACTGTCGCTTTTGATTTAAGACGACACAGTTCTGCCATCTGGTGGCAAAGTCTGTAACATGATGCAGTGGGTGGGCCTTACCACTTTCCTCTGTGGTGATGTGGCTCACTGAAGCATGATGTAAACGCTTGTAACCTGTCACTCCTATTTCACTGCTGCTAGTACGCAAGGGCTCCACCTTTGCCTGTGAAAGTGGATCACTATTTGGAGCTATTTTTGCTTGCTGTGATGCACACCAGATATAAGCCAAGTCATACTACCCACATTTACAACCACCTAAAACAAGACTTGACTTTGTACTATTATAAGCATTATGGGCATTCAACGAGAGGACACAGTAAACACAGAATTGAACCACAAAAAGATAAACAAGACAACCATATATAATTTATATTAAATTTATTTATCTCAAACTATATACAATGCTGACTGAGTTGAAGTATATCAGCTGATTATTTCATCTTGAACAAAACAATGCTTACTCTGAGTACCATGCCAACTTTTCAACTTTAAGAATCATCTATATACACATGGCTCTGAAGTCCACTTTTAGTAGTGCAGTGTAGCACTACAACATAAAACCACCTTTCAGCCAAACCACTGAGCTGACCCCATTCTATAATGCTCTGTCACTGCCACAGACGAACTGGATTTACTTCATATTCATTCATGCCAAATAAGAACTCAGAGATCCCACATTAATGCTGACCATAGCGGACAATGACAGTCTTATTAATATGGGACTTGAACATTACATGTATATGCAGTCACTCAAACAAGGTCTGGTTTAAGACCACCTCCGCTCGCCCAAAGTCGTCATATGCCTGTCATTCATGTTTAACATGGTTCTGGTATGGAATATATTCCTTCATGGTGGGATTTTGATTCTGATGACTTGCAGAGATGTGATAACTGGTGTGTTTACAGAGTTTTTAACCTTCATGATGAACATCTTTACCTTGTCTGTACCAACCTAGCAATATGTCTCGTCGTAACTCAAAATGCATGCACCTTTAAAAAAAAAGTATGTAATCAATGCTTCACATGCATTCAGTAGAGGTCCACTTTTGTTCAAACATGGAAATGTACATGAGTCATACAGTGCATTATTTATTAGCACTGGCTCCTCGGCCATCATCAGACCCAGACAGACATAATAGACTGAACATAACGTACTTTGTAGCTTATACGCCAACTGGCTGCTTTCAGCTATCACCTCAGAAAGACTCAACAAGCTGACTATGATGACTGGCGGAAAGTATTCCCCCTGTCAACCACTGCTAAACAGGGACCTGTGACATTTTCAATATCTTAATAACATTTCTTGCCTGCAAAGCACACCAAGTTACGTGTTACTACACGGAGTAGACAAAATACGCAGCTTGGGTCTGCTTTGGAGGCAATAACATTTCCATCAGTGTGCAAATTTCATCTTTTTTCTTGGTCATGCCTAACCTTGGAGAAATCCTCCCCTCAGATTTTGTCTCGTCGCAAAATCACAATAAAAATTACATGCAGTTGTGTGATACACGTGCATTGCAGGCACTGACTTGGTCGGGGAAACAGACTGCCGGCCAGTAGGGCAGGCCTTGGTCCCACTCAGGAACAGTTACTGACAACGGCAAGATGGCGCTGCTTGTACTTTACAACAGCAACCAATGCCTTCCCTCCCAGGGAGCAGTCTGCTTGTACAATGTACTTTGCACCTATGATGTATCTGTATGACACCAGCACATTCAATTTTTACCATGCTCTTGAGACAAAAGAACCTGAGAGAAAGACTTCCCCAAGGAAAAGCCAGACTGAGCCAGTTATTTCAAAAGAATTGTGTTGCAAAGGTGGTGTAAAAGAACTCATCACCTCTTTATATACAAGGACAGCTGTATAAATAGATTACATACATGTACAAGTTTTGTTGTTTTTTTTAAAAAAGCAGCTATGCTGCATAGTTGACAATAAAACTATAGGTGTTTGTGATGCACCCAAGCTTCCATGTGCAATCTCTCACAGTACCTGAAGCACACTGCTTTCCAGGAGTTCCTGACGTATCAAAATTTCTGTGGACTATTGGTTCAATATGAAGACAGTTACCCATATGAATCCTAAAATACTGTCAACTAACTGCAGAGACGCAACATTACCATGTCTCCCTCACATGAATTCACCGATTCACCATTGTCGCATTGAGTATTTCACCATTCTGCATTGTCACACATTTCCTCAGCAATATCTCAGTGTAACCAACAAAGTTGCACTGCTTGCGATTTAAGACCAGCAATATGGGGGATGCATTGAATTTCCCACTGAAATCTTTAACAATGTCACTAAAAAACAATTTTAATTCTCCACTGTGATATGGGCATCCTGGTGGCAACCACAGCTGGTACTAACATAGATCTGTAGGAATAAAGAATACAATAAATTCCAAACATGTGATGACTTCTTGCATGTTTTTCTTACATCCCTGGGTAAGTACAACCAAATTACAGAGATCAGCAGAGGTCAAGTATAGGCCTGGTGTCGTGTAGCAAATCAGGAACCTGCCCGTACATATGGGTACTTCTTTATTGAAAGATACAAGCCAAGGCAGTACCGCAGCCAATAAGAATGCACCATATTACTCTTGCGCCACACTGCACTGTCTTTAATTTTACTGAGAGCTCTTGGCGCTCACTCGCATGTCAGATTTTATAATGACTTTGTATGTATAGCTCACCTGAGAGCCCTCTTGGTATGTTTTTGGGGCGCTACGTGCAGCTCGCCTGCAACTTTCTCCATACATGCACTGAAACTGTTGGTGTTCAAACCATGTAACCCATAAAACTGGGGACAATAAAATCCCCAACTGCTTTCTTGCTCAGTTTTATTTGGACTGCCCCTTACCTTTTCAAACATGCTATTAAGTATTGATTCTGGTGTGTGTTCAACAAAATATGCAGACATTGTTTCCCAGCTCGTGCCACAACAGTCGCAGGAAACCCCTGTCTCGCAGGAATCTGACGTTCCCTAAAAGCAATATTACAGTTACTGCAAGGGATCTAGGCCATATGAACGGTCCAGGTCAACAGCTTTCCTCGGCACATTGTGGGCACAAAATGCTCCCAAATCGCAAGTAAAGGAAAGCTGCTGTCTCAGTCAGACCTTGGCAGTGAAAGCGTTAATCTGTTTTCAGGCTTTTCCTGCTTACTTTTCAGCTTTATAAGTGGACACAGGCAGAGCTCTGCCAGCATATACTATTCAAAAGCCTTAGTCTGGTGTTTATTTACAGTCTTTATTCAGCATACTGGTGTACGTTTGCCATGTTCCATGATAAAGGTGCTTATATGATATACCAACTTGTAAATGTTACTGAAGTCCCGTCCCGGTCACCAGACTGGACACGTCGAGACCACTCTCTCGACAGAATCCACTTCACAGATTCCCGAGTCTTGTACTCCCCACGTTAATCTGTTATGAGACCACCTGTCTTTTAAGACCACTTCCGGGTGGTTTCTGATCACAGGGACCACTGCACTCATGACAAATAATTTTTTTTTCAGTTGTTGAAAACTCTTACCCAAACCAAAAACACTTGAGGTCAAAGTCATCACTTCTGCAGTTCAACTTTTCTAACACAGAAAAAAAAAGGAAGGCTGAAAATAAGACATCAAGGAAAGCATGCTCTATATCACTATCCTTGGTGACACCAAGAGATCTGCACCCAACCTGTGCCAACAAAATTTAGACTCACAGACACAGGGATATCAAGTGCAGTGGCCCCCCCCCCCCCCCTAATAAGACCACCCCAAATGCAACCAAAAAAAAAGGCCACATTAGAGGCATGGCCTCTCTCTAGAGAGAGGCAAAACAAAGAAAATACTACTTTTGTGGCATGGAGAAGTCGCCTTTGCAGAGAAAATTACCTCTCTCAAGGGGGCCCTTATCAGAGGTGACCAATGTACAGTCGAACCTCCCTAAAACGTAATGCCCTTGTAACCAAAGAAAAGTGTTTGGCTTAGAGAGGTTCACAAAATATTCAGAAAGAAAATCACGACCATGAAATGGCATTTAGCTTTCAGACGTTCAGCTTAGGGAAGTATTTGGCTAGGAAAGTTTTGTCATGGCTACCTCTACAGTACAGGTAGCAACAAATATACATGTAGTATCGTTCTTGATGATGATCCTATCACAATTTACAAAGACGGACATGTCCAGTATTTCTAATAGAAATCTGGACCACAGAAAAGCACAAACACAATATTATGATCAGGATGGTCTATCAAGACAATTGGGAAAACATGCTAGGACAATAGAGCTGGGCTGGCACAGTATTCATGTAGGTACACTACTTTCAGTAGTTTGTTCCCTCATCACAGTTTGGAATTGCAAGTCACGCCTCAGAAATTCAAGATTTTTGTAGCTAATACTAAGCACCTTGGTCTGTTTGCAAAGACAGCACAACAGCAACTGTTTTGGCGTAGTACTTAATTTGGCCACAGGTGGTGCTGACTATCCTGTTCATGACCCTCATTTTTCTGCTATAGATTAAGAAGGTGGAACAGCAACCACATGTTTTAAGATATGTATGTGTAGTCAATTAAAGCTTCGATCTTCATTTCATTCTAGCAGACTGCTATTACAAGGTATCAAAATGTATCTTCATTTAATTCTAGCAGAGTGCAATTTACAAGGTATCAAAATGTACCCTGGACACATTTAAAAGATCCACTACATTAACTAAATAATTTTGCAAAATTGATCCTGTAACGCTGGGTGAAACTTTCAGTAGTTTTGACTCACTGTAATGCAATGCTTGTCTGCTGACCCACTTTTCGTTGTTCTCAGATTACAAGGGCTGGTTAGTGTCACCAACATACATGATGTGCACAAATGGCTGTGTATCAAGAATTTGTTCCATGCCAGAACACTGCTATTGGACCACTGGAAATGGGTTCAAATACAATGTGTTCTTTCAATGTAAGAAAATACTAAACAACTGAGGAATTCAAATTGATTGGGGTGGGGGTGGGGGGATGGAAGAGAGAGAGAGAAAAAAAAGCACCAGACACAAAAAGGGCAAATAATTTAATTCATCCAATAAACATCCTTTATGTCAAAGTGCTAAGTAATTTTGAATACTGCACAACTTAGGAAAAGCCTTTTCACAGTCACCACCTTACAAATACTGCAGATTTGAAAAGGGAACTTTGACAACTGGCTTACAGTCAGCAGATGCCTTTTATTCACGTATTCTTTGTTCCAAAGCAAGCACTCGCTTGCATTTTACTGTCCTGAGCTCAGTCCTGTGTTGACAGCTGGTTGTACAATGCCCATCCAATGTGTCAAATTGTGTATTTTTGGGGTGGGTGGGTAAAATTGTATTGCACTAACTTTTAGTTTAAACCAGACTTTTTTTTTGTTGTCATTAATAGAACTACCCTATTTCCCACAAAATCTTCAGCAAATACATGCAATTTTGTTGCACAAACAAGAGAGCGACAATGGTCCTGATACCGTAACATGAACTGCAAAATCTCCCTGTGTCTCAATGTAGTTACCCTTTTACCAAAAGCGCAGGTCAGCCCCTCCGAAAGACCCATTCCATGATGATACAACAATGTACAATGTACTGGAACCCCAGTTTCTCTCATATAGCAATATTCTGTATCTCAACAGTGGCAGTTGGAAGACGGTGCTCGACCTGTCCGTTTCGCTGGTGTCCATATTCAAACTTGATTCTCAGCTCCCCAATCCGTGATTTCGGCAAAATGTCTGGGATCCACTCTATGATGAAAGGTGTGGGGTCTTTTTGGTCTGCTGTTGTGTTGCCTGCAGATAAAAAATTAGCCTGCAATAACAGATCATCGCCCTGTGTTGCCTGCATGCAATCCAAATATAGATCTTTCACACAATTTTTTTTTTTTTTTTCGGTGGTCACTAGGCCATGCTACGACCCTATCAGGGATGACTGCTCTCATAAATACATTTGGGAGACAAAAGCACCAAAAAACTATATGCAATTTGCATGTACGTGTGTTGTCACACCATATCACTGGAAGGGAGGTGTGACTATAAATAGTTTGAGCAAACACCAAAGCTCACCCAAAATGTCAAGCCCAACTCTTTGTTAGCAATGTCTACTGTTGTCAACAAACAGTATTACCACCAAAAAAACGTATGTTAAGGGTTTAACAATACCTTGCTGCAGCTGTTGAAACATTCAGTCCTTCAAGTGGCAAAACTGGTAGCACTAATATGGCACAAAAGACGGGACCAGACCCTTGCTACGTTTAACAAATGCTTTTACATGATCACCATGATGGACAATATTTTAAGTCTTTGATCTTTCCCCAGTTATCATATGACAGAAAATTCCAATATATTTGCTTGATACTATCAACTAAGTCAAGACACCCATTTGCACTTTCAGGTTATAGACCACAGTTGTGATTGGCTGGTTGCGCATCCCAACGGAGATAGTCCGTAATTGTGAACATACTGTGTTTTCAGCATGCTGTAGCTTCTGTTTAAATAAAGTTAGCTAAGTCTGGTTTGCTGCATCACAGAGTTGTGTCATTGGTGGTCATATAAGTGCACTGTCTTCCAGGACAGGTGGGAACTTTATGGTGAGGAAGGACAATGATGTGACCCTGGCAAGAGCACAGTTCATACACCTGTATAAAGCTGACATCCAGGTGTTGTTTCGTATTTCAACTATCACAAATTAACGAGCTTATATGATAATAATCCATCCATATTTTTCTGACATTTTTATCTGTTAAATGCAGTTCACGGAATTTTAAAATACCAAAATGCTGATTTTTTAGAATGAAAATTGCTAATATGAAAAATAGAAGGATTTATAACTGTGGTCTGTGGCCTTCAAGGAAGCTTTTATACAGTTTATATATGCCACTACAAAGTTCGAGCTAAAACGGTTCTCACAGTACCACTTAGAATTTTATAAAAGAAATCAGGTCACAGTCAGCCATCTCCAGCACGTCCTTACACAGAATCTTGGTGCTTGTCTGGTAAATCACTTCTGTCAAGCATTGTTGCCATATACCATATGATCAGCTGTTTGATCACATTTTTCTGTCATTTACTTTCACCACCAAAAATGTAGTGCGCCACATGGTATCTAGCTGTTTTTATTCTTTTGGTAACATTAATGTTATTAATGATTAATCTATAAGTTAGATTTAGCAGTCATATTGGCTTGGTGGATTTTTTGTAAGTCAGGAAGGCATGACCAATGAAGTATGTTGTCATATATTGCCCTATGTTCCAAAAGTTTAGGGTATTTATCCAGCATTGAGGGGGGGGGGGGGGGGGGAGAACTTGACTGTTGCTTGCCAAGTTAAGCTAACACATGCAGTGTGGCTTTTGTAAGTAGGAAGCTAGGTCTGCCAATACCATGGCAACAAGCTCAGATGCTGGCACATATGCATGTGGATTCTACAAAATACCACTTGTTTGTGGTTAGTGAAGACATCAATATGGTGCCAGGAATTGATTATGTATGGTTGTGTGGGATCATTTACTAAGAAGGGCCCATGGTTGAGATGACATTGCCAAATACAGTGGAAACTGTTTGAAAAGAAAACCCCACAAAACCTATCATAACTAGAACAGACTGATTTTCCAACAGAAAATCAAATGTCTCCCGGTGGAACACTTTCGTCTCTGAATAAGCTACAGGTGATAACAAATTACAAATGACCAAGTTTGCTTGAAAATTACAATGCTAGTTTTAGCTCTCACCTAGATACATTACTCTAGCAATTTTCATAAAGTTCTTCAAGCCTTATTGCAGAGAAACCAATTACACATAAATGACCCTGTGACCTTGAGAATTCACACAAGGTCATCCAAGTACAATCCCAACCTAAGTCTTGCCAAGATAAGTGACTCTGTGACCTTGAAAATTAAGTCAAGGTCAGCCAAATACAATCCAAACCTAGGTCTTGTCAAGATACATAATCCTACCCAGTTTCATCAAATTCAATCAAGTTCTTCAAGACTTATCGCACGGAAACCAATTTCACATAAGTGACCCTGTGACCTTGAGAATTCGCTCACAGTCATCCAAATACAATCCCAACCTAGGTCTTGCCAAGATACATAAACCTACCAAGTTTCATCAAATTCCATCACGTTCTTCATGACTTATCGAACGGAAACCAATTTCACATAAATGACCCTGTGACCATGAGAATTCGCTCAAGGTCATCCAAATACAATCCCAGCCTAGGTCTTGCCTAGATACATAATCCTACCAAGTTTCATCAAACTCTGTCAAGTCCTTCAAGACTTATCACACGGAAACCAAGTGTTGAAGAACCTGAACAACAACAACAACAACAAGCAGAAGAAGCCGAAGAAACCGGCACTAAAACAATATGTCACCCGGCTTCCATCGGGAGACATAATTATAGTCCCAAAACATAATACTTTTTACCTTCAGTGTACAATTGTGTGCCTTAGAGAGTACCCAATCTCTAATTCTAGTCAGTAAAACATCCTATTCAAAAGTCCCTGCCATATTTGGAACACTACTACCCTCTGGTGGCAAAAACCAGAATGAGGCTTCGGTGGAAACCAAATCAAGTCCCCATTCACATAAATGTTAAATTTGCTTACTTTTGTAGCTCATATTGACCATTTAAATACACCTCTGAAAACACCCATTTTATTATCCTGTTAGGACAACTCTAGGACTACAACAGTGAGGGGAAAAACAGGTTTTCAGTGTTTGTTCCATTGTTGCAAAAGGTACTGTGATGTAGTCTGTTACTATGAAACAAGTTTTCATGGCAACATGTTTTATATCATCCTACATGTATTACAAAACATAAATCTGTTGAATTCATATTTTAGAACCAGTCATTCATTTGGGTGTGTAATTTGTACTGCCTTGGACATATATATATATATATATATATATATATATATATATATATATATATATATATATATATATATATATATATATATATATATATATATATATATATATATATATATATATATATATATATATATATATATATATATATATATATATATATATATATATATATATATATATATATATATATATATATATATATATATATATATATATATATATATATATATATATATATATATATATATATATATATATATATATATATATATATATATATATATATATATATATATATATATATATATATATATATATATGTATGTATGTATGTATGGGTATGTATGTATATATACACACACACACACATACATATACATGTATATATAAAACCATGGTCCAATACTCATATTTCATCACATTTTTCTTACTCCTGATTAGAAAGTTAGAGCTGCAGTGGTCAATTTGCTCCATTAATAGGTCAATTGAGCTTTAAAATAAATATACCCATCACACTGAGTTATGTATCCTTAAAACCCATATTTTATTAAACTGTCGCTGCTGGAAATTCCTAGAATGTAAAGAGAGTCAACTGTTATTCTGGCTTTGGGTCCAACAGTACAGGGTATCTAAGTTGCAGTGACACGTATATCAGTGGCAAATAGGAAAAGTCAAAACACTGAAGATTCCCCCCCCCCCTTATGTTGTAGTCTTAGAGTTTTCCTAAAAG
This sequence comes from Hermodice carunculata, assembly GCA_964020975.1. Lineage (NCBI taxonomy): Eukaryota > Metazoa > Annelida > Polychaeta > Eunicida > Amphinomidae > Hermodice > Hermodice carunculata. Next base: position 17,261,410 of record OZ026616.1, on the reverse strand, counting down.
AATAACACAATGGTTTTATTCAAAAGTGTTTTTAATAATAGATATGAGCTAGCAAAGTATGCAAAATTAACATGCAAGTGACTAGGGACTATTATTGGTGACCCACACAGCCTCATTCTGGTTTCTGCCACCAGAGGTCAGTAGTGTTTCAAAATGTGGCAGGGACTTTTGAATATGGTGTATATCCTAACTTATATTCTGAGTGGGTCTCACGGGCACTTCCTTCGATGTGCATAGACTGATGAAGCTATACACGTATTTATGTCCCTACCCATGTTACCAAAGTGTCAATCTTAACTGACGTCATGCTGTTTGAATCTGTACATTTTGTTTTTTGGGGGTGTATTGAAATTCTTAGTAAAAAGGACCAAAACTCTTTGAACTACACTGACTCTATCATCAAACCAACTGTGCATGTCAAAAATGATTATTATATCTACTGTGGACAGGTGTATTTGTTGACAAAAGATAGAAAACCTATCAAATGAGCATTAAATCTTACTTTTAAAGTTGCAAATATAAGCTTTAAGGTACAGCTGATTACAATTAAAGCAGCAAAAATATTTGCTTTGTCCCATTAGGGCCATTTAGGTAAATGTACATAGTTTTCACAATGATCCAAACCAACGCACCTTCTAGATGGCATTGAGCATACATTTGATCTTTTATCTAAAATTCATGGTAACTTTACTTATGTCTACCTGTGTGGTAATATGTTTGATTGACAACTGATCATTAATCCCTCTCATAAACTGATAATCAAACATGAAGAATTGCGATGGTTTGTCACAACAAAGAGCCACTTTCTGCATAATATGAAAGTTTTTGCTCGCATATTCTCAGTTACCCTTTAGAGTCAAGGGATAAGAACCCCCAGATCTTTCCTGTATCCCACCAACAGAGGGCACTTCAGTCAGAAGGGCAACAGTTGTGTATTCCCATTTATTCATATTGTAATTTGCAACTTGATTACTGAAAATACGCTGCATGTACAAATATCTAATTTTTCACAGTTTAGCTAGGTGTGTAACTTAAATGAATGTAAATGTTTTATTTCATTGAATTCAAAAGTAACTACAGTGGTCCCTCTTTTAAGACCATCCCAAATGCACTACAATAATGCCCTTTTAGGATGGACGACTTCTCTTGCAGGGTAAAACACAATGAAAGTGCCATACTTGCTGCATGGAGAAGTGGGCTTTGTACAGGGGGTGGCCTCTCTTCAGGGGACCTTACAAGAAAGGGACCACTGTTGTTTGTTCAAGGTTACTTGAACATACAATCCAATGAGTATGCAGCACCCTAGCTCGCAAAAACTGTGTATTGGGTTGTGTATTCAGCTGAATACACATGAATTTGCCGAGACCTCTCTTCACAAATGCTAACCCGTGACTCCAAAAAAATTAAGTCACAGACATCCGAATAAAATCCTGGCCTAGCTTTCACACAGGATTATAAGCCTGTGCAACACATGAAGAGATAAAAAAAGCTTTTCCTATATGCCCAATGTCTTGCAGGAGAGAGCATAACTACTTCACTTACCAACTTTGAGGTAGGTTTTCAATTCAAACGGCCGAATGGGAGGTTGATTCTTGGGTTTGTAAGATTCATCCAAGTTTTCCACCTGCACCTTTGGCACTTCATATATGTCGTAAGTTCCATCTCGATTCTCTACAAAGTTTCTTGTAACTTCTAAAGCCATCTGAAAATAAAAGATAAGTAGCAACTTAAATTAACCTGCAACTCACACCTAATGCTACCTATTTACCTGATGATACAGGTCCATTGTACTGTCACTCAAATAATAAACTTATCACGATCCAATTGGAGCATCCCTTCCTACTTTCTGCCTTCCACAAAGTTGGTGGAATGCCTTATATTGTATATCTATGCTTGTTTTTATTATGTGCAGCTCAAAGTTACATGTTCCAATCAAAGGTTTATTTCGCCTTAATTGCTATCAAGCAAAGGTACCGATGAGGAATAAAACTACAAGTGATCTTGTAGGCATTTGCTACTACAGATTGTTTATAAGTTTATAGTTTACTAGTATTGTAAGAATAGTGACAATATATGTACTTTCTCCACTAACAAAGCTTTAAATACAAAAATGATAGGAAAGACAGTTATTCATAGCAATAACTTAAAAGACCAGCCAACTTTCACTTTTCTCAACACCAAAATGAACTGAAAGTAAATCTGGAGAGGCACCTGTTTTACTTGAATACATGAGCACAGTATTCCTGTTTTATTTGAATACTTATGCACAGTATTCATACACAGGGTGAACTTCCCTCAATGTTTGCAGTTAATTTTGCTATCTCACAGAAAGACATTAATGAAGTAACTGACATCGTGCCTGAAGAGTTCCACAAGAAACGAAACCGATCGCACTAGTCCCTCAGGACCACACCCTTGCCGTGTTGTAACTATATTAATCAAGTAAGGTCTGTCCCCCAACAAGTTTCTGGCCGCATCTGTTTTAAAGCCATGCCTGAACTCCTTTTATTTTTCCAAGGAAAGAAAATACTGTGAATTTTGCATAATTTAAGTCTCGTTCTATGTAATTTAGGCCTTGTTTTGGTTGTTTTCTGAAAAATTTTAGTCAAAATATACAATTTTTTTTGTAAAAGGTCACCCTCACTAACTTTCTTTGAAACGTACCGGAGAATCCCAATTTAGATTTGCCCAGTGTAAGTACTTTTTCCTTTATCAGATGTGCACTTCCATTCTTCAAACCACACTTGTATATAGCAGATGATTTTCCCTTAATCATTTGGAAACTTCCAAATTTTCAATGAAGGGTCAGGGACAGCAAGCTCCCCCCCCCCCCCCCATACACACACAGTAACCATTTATCGTGCACATAGAGTGGTGCATGGCCCAGCACTTACTTCAGCCGTATCAAAGATCTGTTTGACGTGGAATATATTGTTAATGTGCCATGTGTATTTGGTGAAGGTGCCCAGTGGGAGGGCATCCTTCCTCACAAACCCTGTGGTGGCATTGGGCATTCGTTTTTTCTTGTTACCAACTGAGATTCTCTGTTGTAAACAGTCAAAAAAGATTTGTGGGGCGTGGAATACCAGCGGCTCTGGATTGCCTGCAAAGAAAAGCAACGTAGGATCGTAACGTAAATGCAAGAAAACAGCCATTAGCATGTATTAGCAGTGTGAAAACCCGAGTCCGATATCAGAATTTAATGTGATCATACATGAAAACTACTTCATGAAAAGGCAATGAAATAATAATGGGTAGAAAAGATTAAAAACCAAGGAAAAAAATTCTGCAATCATACCTACATTCAGAAGAAAAATGGACATTTCATTGAGAACTGAGAAATAGAAATATTCAAACTTGAGTGTCCCGAATTGTTCAGTTATCATCAAAATGGTGTTACTTTTTGTAGGAAGTCCTTCTCTTTTATGTATCTTTGTTACTTTAGTGTAAAGTGTTCAGACCAAATTATATTATATACATGTACCAAAAATTTGAACAATGCAGCAGGTTTGTTGAAAGGTAAACTTCTTTTTGTCCATTATAATTGCACACAGAGAGAATACCATGTCTCATAGCGAGCAGATTTTCATAGACATGGTCCGAACGGGTCACAGGTCTGTCTACAAGTACTTCCGCACGCTACCACTGTCACAAAGGCAACACAAACCATTATAACAGACATGAAAACCTAGAATTTACCTGATAGTAATTTTTCCAAAGTTGATGAGTATATTTTACAGACATTGAGTGTAACAGTTGACAGATGACCACACTGTCATAACTTGGCCATAGCGTATCGTTTCCTGGAGCAAAAATAAAATCCAACGGACGTGTCACACACAATTTTAGCCTGTCTGATTGTGAAGGTATGTGACTATCAAAATATACAAGAAATGCATTTCAAAATGCAGCCTCTCATTTCTTGGTATCATCCTCTATGTTTCTTGTATATTTTGTGCCACAAGGACATGGCAGCTTCACTACACTGTCAGCCCACACAAGGGAAGGACATGATCACAAGTGGCTATAACATTAGCAGCTACTCGTGTGGTATTTTGACACAGTGTTCGGATGAAAATGGTACTCACCATCAAACTGGTAATGCATAGTCTGGTTGATGCGTTCTGTGACACTTGATAACCACTGGTGGAATGACACAGTCACCTGATTCTCGTCAATCTGCGTATTGCCTGGGACTGCTGCTACAACACACGAACGAGCAAGAGATGAGAACAACAGGCCAGTAGAAAATCTTTGTAAAAAGTTTGGTTCAGGTATCATATATAACTTAGAAACTGTAGCATTCTGTTTCTTTCTTTCTTTCTTTTTTAAACTGTTAGAAACCTTGTCGGCACATCTGGTATCACGACTAAAAGCAGCTTGGAGAAGTGAAAAATATACACAGACAGAAATATGTATATATGTGTGTGTGTGTGTGAAGGAGAACTGGCAATGAAAATCACGGGAAACATCCCGACAGGACAGTCCTGCATATATCCTCCAGCATCACATGAAAATGTAACTAGCATATTTCAAATGAGTATCTTTGATCAACCACAGACACGCACATACTGTATCATCATTTATGTTCCTGAGCATTTAATATTCCCAAGTTGATCCTCTAGTTCCAAAGAGAAATAAAGAGTCTATGGGACACAGATGCCCCCAACCATCATTGCATTTATGGCCATTTGGGATATGCAAGTGTTATCTTTTCAAAACAGATCATGAAATGCCCACAGGACTAGTATAGAATGCAATGAAAGTTTTGCATACTTAAGTCCTGATCAGATTTAAGAGGTTATAAATTTGTACTGGCTTTGCTCGTTGATGTTCGTGTTAGATGGATGGACTGGTTCAAATACATTTGGGTACACAGAGCACAATGCAAGTTTGAGATAATGAAGTCTATGTAGTTTGGGGAATGAAGTTTTTATCAGGTACGGCTCACAGTGCAGTACTACTTCCAGGAGAAACTGTCTCTTTTGTTCAACTAATTTTGTTTCTAATGCAGAGTTTATCAGTGTCATTTCAGCTCAGTAGAACAGAATGACTGGTAAGTTCCATGATAAATGAAAAACTTCTGTTGCACAGTTTTGTTGTTTTAAACATTGAACGCTACGATGCAAATATTTCTAGCCAACCTCTGTTTAGATTTGTTGCCATAAGGTATGACCACATTAATGATCCCAGTTTTGTGATCCTAGCTGATCTGGTACTTGGCTGAAGATCATTATCCTTTAAACTTGACGTGACTCTTACTGTGGTGATCAACTATTAGTTTTGTGACCCTAACTTATCTGCCTTTGAGATACATGTACTGCATGCAAGAAATTCAGACAACACTGATCCTGGTGACCTTGAAGTCCTTTGAACTTGACGTAGACCTAACCAGGGTGATCAATTGTAGAAGTTTTGTCATGTTTGCTTATCTGCTGCTTTTCATATTGTGTACAAGGATTTCAAAGAGAAATGATCCTGCTAGTTTGAACTCAAGATTCCTGCAAATGTTTTGTGATACTAGTTTATCAGGTTCTCAAGATATCATGTGCAAGAAATCAAAAGACGTTTGGCCTGGTGACCTTCAACTTCAGTCAAGGTCATTGTCCTTCAAGCCAGGACATAGACTCCAATAAGGGCGATCAACTGTAAAAGCTTCATTATCTTCTTTTATCCAATTCTTTCAATACAGAACACAGGAAATCCAGAGATAATTGACCTTGGTGACACTGACAGTGAATAAGATCATTATAGACCTTAATACTCCCCGTCTCTAGTGATTGTGTGGATTTTATGATCAATGTCAGATATCATGACGGAAGCGCGTACCTATGGTATCTGATGGAGGTCATAGAATCCACACACTCTCTAGATAGGGAGTATTAAAGTCTATTCTATTATGGCTAGACTTAATTAACCCTATAGAGACGCACTTAATTACATCTATATGAAATATGGCCCCTTTTGTTTACGCTAATGCCCCCTGATGGCCTGAATAAAATGTGGTCCCTCACCATTTTTACGATCTTCCGATCTTGATGCAGACATTGTCAAAAGAAATAACGGTCATATGAAATTTCCGTTTGCCAAAATGCCGCATATTTTTATCTTCAATGTCTAAATATGATTTAAAAGTATTTAATTTACTAGAGGAAAGCTGGAATGTACATTGGATGGCTTCTTTCTGGCAAATTCAGTGGTAAAAGCCTGCTAAACACCTCTAAAAGTCGGGTAAAATTACGATGTCTCACAGCACTCCCAACAAGGGCAACTTTCTTGTTTGCTGCCATGTTTACACTTGCCAGAAGGCTGAGAATCTCAGCTTAACATCTAACAAAGTCTCCCATTGGCAAAAACAATATACAGCAGTCCCTCCTTTGAGAGACCGCCCCTAGTGCCACCAAAAAGGTAGTCACATGAAACAGGTGGTCCCTCAAAGGAGGTATAAATAACATGAAAAGTACTACAAAAAGACCTGACAACTGTGGTCTCTGAAAGGAGTGGTCTTTCAAAGGAGGGACTACTGTATACCATTTGGTTTACTCGAGTCAAAGAGGTCATGTTTCCATTGAGAAAACCTTGGTCAGTCATGCTTGTCTATTGGCTAGTCTGTCATAAAAATTAATTTATCGTGACGCCTTTTCGACATAAGCCAACAGGAGCCACGAATTCGCTATGACGTCAGTATACATTTCAGTGCTTCAAAAACAAAATGGCAGCTTTGCCCTCCATACTGGAGGCATTTTTGTTCTTTTGGCATATACAGGATGTTATATTTTGCTGTTCAGTACCGGAATATGGTGTAAAAATGTCATATGGGGTCTCTTCTGATGACGGGAGAAGTATTGGAGGCAGACTGGCTATATTTGCGGTAGAAATTATACCGTTGGGCAGCAAGCATGGTTGATGCTCACATTGGTATCAATGAATACAACTGAATTTTGTCGAATATTTCAGCATATGTACGAAAATCCAACCGCTTTTTTTCCCGAATAACTTTAAAAATATGCAAGATGTCACATTTTTATGGCCCCCAACATTCAACAAACATCCCCACATATCAATTAAATCATGTACTATGTGGCCAAAATGACGCAACCCACAATAATGCCTGTATGCATCATGTAGGTTTTAACATGCATTTATCGTATAGTACACAGGTCTACCAGCTACCTTGCTGATGTCCGAGTAAAGTGGCACTTCAGTGCAATCACTACACACAGTGCCAAACTACCCCTCTGAATTCGAGGGTTTGGAAGTTAACACAAGCAAGGAGTTCCATTATTTCTACCAACCTCAGAGCATCTCTCACACACGCACACACACACACACACACACACACACACACACACACACACACACACACACACACACACACACACACACACACACACACACATAAACATGAAATATATATTTTCGGCATTTCCTTAATGCTGGTGGATTTAAGTCCCCGATTCTGAAAATAAATGCCGACTCAGTAAATATACTGCATTACCGTGTTGATATGGCACTCGCACATAACTACCTCCATTGAACCATTCTTTTTAGGAATGGGGATTTGGTCGAGTGGATATGTGTGTTTCCCATTTCAGCTAGGCGACTGGTGCCAAAGGTTGCAGGTTCGAATCCCACTCGTTCCGAACATGAAATATCTATCTATCTATCTATCTATCTATATGTATATATATATGGATTCACCCTCATAAAACAAAACAAAAATTTCATCATAAATTGCTTGATGGAGCCATGGATTAGTCCTGATACTACTGTAAATTGCCTTATTTTTGTGCGTACATGTATAAATTCTCATGGTTTTTGTATTGTGGCATTCAACTGTTGTTTTAATTTCACTGTTTTGGACATAATTCCTATTCAAACAATGTTACACTGTGTTTTTATTTTCACGATTTTGTGCCATCAGCAAAATAAGCGAAAATAAGAGTACAGCGCAATTAAAGCACTTAACAGTAATTCTGGTTAAAGATGAAAAATGCAGCCATCTGATTGGCTGTTGCCCGCTGCACGTGATAGAATGTCCTTCCAATTCGACATAGATGCTCACATGGGCAGCAGGCAACAGACCCTTGCCCATTGGGTTCCTCATGATGATACTGCATGCAAGAAATTTATGTGGACGGACAGTCATAGGGACACACAGACACAGGTTTTCACAATATAGTAAAACCTCTCTAACCGAACACCTCTCTATACTGAACACCATTTCTCCCACCCAAATATATACTTCCAATGTAAGCAAATCTCCCTATACTGAACACTTTTTGCCTGTCCCAAGGGTGTTTGGTATAGGGAGGTTTTCCTGTACTTCCCATGCCTTTAAGGGCCAAAGGGTAAAAACACGAGGAGGGAAAAATGCCAATCCAGGTCCTTCCTACCAAACAAGACAAGACTTTTTTTTTTTTTTTGCCATCTTTCTCACAAAGAGGTTCTTACCAGGTTTCTTTGGCGTGGGGATGGTCTTAGGGGGAGTCTGTTTCACTGGACTCTGTTTCTTGGGAGTATTTCCACTGTCTTGCAAGGTCAACAGGGCGCTGCTGGCTTGGACTGGAACAAAACAGCCTTCTGTCATGACAATGCTCTTAAAAATACTGACGTAACATTACTCATGGGGTTTGTAAATTTATTCTCTAGTGAGTAAAAAGTTAACCATCTTTCTTCATCATAAAAATAAACATTACCATCATGCTTAGTGGATTGGAGACGATAATACACCCAATGTCCACTTTCACAGCTGCGGATGATGTTTTTCTGCATGAAGTGAATTTTGTTGGACATTGATTCTAACTAACAATAACCACTAAACCCTGTGAAATCAAATGAATTGTATGCAGGAAATCTATACCTGTACAAAACTACTTCAACCCACAAAGATTTAGCAAAGGTCCTATTCTCAGTTCGTCAATGAGCACAGAGCTATGCTACCACCAGCAAACACTACAAGAACCCATTAAGGTAATATCAATCCCATTTTTGACCATTTTACTTCCAAAAAAAAAAAATATATATATAAAATAAAAAAAAACTGTTTTTGTTGTAAAGGCAAACTTACATGCTTTCTATACCATGACAAACACTTAAAGCATTATCTCTATTATACATCACTATATATGGAGAACATATACAGCACATGTATACATGTGATTGTGTTTGCCACAGCACAGGCCAGTGCGTGTTGGTTTGGAAATCGTGGTACACATGAAACATGCCCACGCAGACCTGGTTATTTTATGAACACCAAATAGTTCTGGATTATACCAAAAGAAGATTTGAAAATTTCATTCTGAATCTAGGCAAATTTGATGGTTATCACAAAGGGTACAAGCACCTTGCCATGCATCGTCCAGTGACTGTGTATGAGTTCCTATACATACAATCTTGTTTACTGATGACTTCAAAGAACCACAATGTGAAAAACTTGCATATGAACGCTTTAACATTTAAGGGTTCCCATGGGCATAAGTCGGCAACCAAAATTACATCTTTCCTTGAGGAGACCTTCACTGCCTTTAGTTTGCACTGTACCCCCTCCCCATAACTAGCTTTTCACTTTTTTTTTTTGAAAGACATATGAAACTTCAGTGCCATTTGATGAGTATTTACCCTGACCTGGTTGACAGATACACTGGCATGTGCATCCAATGCAGCACATGGCCTGCAGGGGACACTTCAGGTAACTCCCCCTAGTTAGTATCCACCCTTCCACAGGAATCAGGTGCAGCCACCAAGTAGACTGGTACATGCATAAATGCCTAGCTGTGTGCTGCATACTGAACACGTACATTAAACCTGTACATCTGTCTAGTATAGTAGAACCAAAAATCGGGTAACTTCCATTTCAATACACACTCTGCAACTTCTGCAACCGAGTTTTGGTATTTTACCTTACCTTTAAATTTACAAATATTCAACAGAGTGTCAGCTCACCAATTGAATCGTCTTTTTTCCTTTTCTTGGCCACTGTAGGACACTCTCCCAGGAACCCCTCGCTGTCAATGACCACCTCAACTTCTTCTGCATCAGGCTGGCCAGAGTCTGCAGCTTGGTTATATATGGCTACCAACCGACGTTCTGGGGCTGTCACAGACAGAGCTAGTCATTGGAAATCATTTATGTGTGAGACAACAAACTGGAAAAACTTCTTTATGAACCAAATGCAGAAAAGAATGTCGTCATACCATTAAATTCACTTGCAATTTTCCTTCGACAGTTGGCACAGTTAAAGCAAATTTACCACTTTCTACTCCCCTCTACTTTAACGCAGAAAGAAACCACCTAAAAATTTTGTAAAACAAAGTTTACTATCTGCTCATGTATGAATGTGTCTGCTGAATGTAAACAAAGAAGAAGACCAGACCAGACTAGACCCAAAATGAGGCAAATGTCATTTTGACAGCTGTGACATCTCACCATGGATTGCCAAAAAAACTTTTCAGTGCGCCTGTTTCACAATCATCAAATATACAATTAAGTTTATATGTTTTAATATGTCATCACAGAGGTTACCTCTGGAGACAGTTTTTCAAGGTACTGAACATCTTTTATAAAAATTTTATTTTGTTTTTGGGGGTAGGTGTTTAATATTATCTGTTTAGGACGTGCAAGCAGACAATGTTCTGGGATGCAAGGTAGGTAAGTATGTGGAGGGCTCAATCATAGAATCTGTTGTTGGATGTTGCTTTCAAGAGGCTCTATCTGATTAACTGCATCAATTTTTTGCCGAAAGGCACATACAGCTGTTCACTGAAAAGAATTTTAAAAAAATGCAATACAAATAGCAGTTATTATTGATACCAGTATATGAACAGAATCAAAGAATAAAACTTACATTTCAGTTGGCAAACCCTGCAGTTGTGTTCATGCCCAAAAATGAAATCAGATTTGCCAAATTCATGTCAACATACACCGTAACACGTGTTGAGCAATACTATTTCAAAATGTAAATTTGTTATACCATTACTCACGAAAAAGTTAGAATTTCAAGAAAAAGCAAACACGAAGTAATTAAGTATCAATTTGAGTCACATACCCACTCAACAAACCCAACTCCAAATCTGCACATGTAGGAGACAGTGTAAACAAATTAAATGCACATAACATTCAAGTTCTGTACACATAACACCCACCTGTAGCATCAAGGTTGATGTAATATGAGAACTCTTCTGCCAGTTTCTCATCACTGGCAAATGCACAAATGCAGGCATAGAAATGAACACAACGTTTCTGACATTCTTCTTTTGTTATCCCAGTCTTGAAAGTCTGAAAAATGAATGTGCAAGTATCCAATATAAGTAAAGACCTGGAAGAAGTTTTATCCAACTTTAGCACCTGGGAATACTCATTTTATAAATATTTCCACAATGTACCTGCCTACCTGTCTACTGTTACTGTAGTAATGGGATATCACCATCCCTCCCCCCTTAACAATATCAATGAACGGTCCAATTTTTTGTGCATTAACATTCGATGAATATATTCTTTCATTCAATATGTATGATGAAGAGACACCAGAGTTCACAGATTTCTTTCTGTCTCTTGTAACCACTGTCCTAAGCATGGTCGCAAAAAGGAAGACAGTGTTGTCTGCAGCTTAAAATAGAAGGGAGATTTACCCAGTCCTTTTCTTTTGCTCCCTTCATTTTATTCTGATATCACGCCTTGATGAACTGGAGCATTTGTCTTCATTTTGAGGACATAAAATATAAACTGAACTTAGAAATTTCTAGACTTTTGTTTCAAAAGTCTGCCCCTTTTCTACACGCTTACTTTTGATGTATCCTCATATAGTCCCTGCCCACATTAAGAATTGCACATTTTAGATTAATTTGCCCTGTCATGGTGAAAAGCTGCGGAGACCTCTGGAAGATTACACTGTACGTGTCCTTGCTATAAACATCACATTCTAATGCCTTTAGTATCCTCTTTTTAATATCTTGAGAATCGGGGATGAGAAGAGCATAATGTAGAAAAGGAGGAAATCACCCCTTACCCATTTGTACCCACCCTAAACTGGGCTGGCACTAGAAAATTTATCATTTTAGCCAGTCTGGCTAACTTAGCTGAAAACTTGTTAGCCAGACTTAGCCAAATTAAATTTTGCAGATACTAATTGGGGCTAGCTCTAGGAATTTTATTGCATGAGCCACTTTTGCCAGAAATTCAAGAGTATTTCCTTTGCCAAAAAGAACCAGATTTAGGTACATGTATCATGATAATTTTGTAATCAATTGTGAACTTGTAGCCACATTTTACATGTGTACAATCTTAATCTATATGTGCAAAATCCTTTAGCCAGTTTGGCTAACTGATGACAATAGCTATTAGCCAATTCACACCTTTTTAGCCAGTGGCTAACGCTTAGTGCTAGCCCAGCTAAATCTGATCAGTTCTGGGCTTTGGATACAAAACATCTTCATTTTAAGTTACTATTATTTTTTGGACAAAGTGAAAAACTCATCCCACGAATGTACTTTACAGGAACCCTGTAAAATACAAATTCATTTTCAAATATTAAGTCTTCTCAAAGATTGGCGGATCCTGTATCAAGCTTTTTCATTACGACGAAGCATCTACAATTCATTTTGTACCATTTGCCTATAGATTCAACATATTTTCAGCCCTGAAACAAACCCCTTTTAAAAGGAATGTGAACTTTATTATTGCATATATGTTAGCCTGGAAGTGTTGGCATTATCTCAGTTTGCTGTTCTTTCAATGCAGGCTTAATATTCATTTGAACAAGCAAAATGAAACTTATGTTGGATGAAAAATATCTAAGAATGCCCTAGATACTGACCCTAAATGCTCGGCAGCTACACTGACATTTGTGTTCCGACTGACTTCGATTTCGACTGGTCTCAAAGAAAGCAAAATGCAGAAATCCAAGTGGTTGTTTAGGATTAGGCTTACATTTAACAACCATAATGTTCTTGGTAACCCTTTGAACCAGAGGTCCAGTGGTTTCTGTAGCTAGTAGCCAT
>OZ026616.1:17218412-17243412 GCA_964020975.1 Hermodice carunculata | reverse complement strand
TCTACAGTGTATCTGTGAAAAGCATCACAAATTTGTATGTTGAAGGAAATGCACACTTCGTCGCTACTAAAGAGAAGAATATGAGCTAGTCTGTCACTCGCTGTGCGTATAATCAGATTCGGGTGGACGCCGCGAGCAATAATAGGGATGATGGAGTTGAGAAGTTTAATTCTATGAGTTGAATACTTTGGACAAAAGACCAGAAAATGTTGCAGATCTTCAGTGGGGTAGGAACAAGAACATGTACGTTGTGGGATGATATTGACTTTAAAGAGATCAAAACTCAGTCTCGAGAATCCAAGACGAAGCTGGGCATGGCAAATGTTTGCAAATCTGTGTCCTTGGGTATAGTAAACAGGAGCACTGCAAGTAGAGTTGCTTTCAGTTTTGATTTGAATATTTGGAGGGAAATTGAGTCTCTTATAGCGGAAGGAAGATTGTTCCACAGCTTAATAGTGTCAGGAAGGAAGGATTTGTCTGAGTAATTAGTTTTGCAATTAACGGGACGTATGGAGCTAGTGTGGCGGAGGTTTCGAGCATTAACAGTTCGAGGAATTAGTTGAGAGAAATAGAAGGGTGTTAGGTTGTGATACATTTGGTAAAGAAGAATTAACTTAAAGAACTTCCTTCTGCTGGCGAGTGTTGTCCAACCAAGTTCACATGAGAGATGGGCATGTGATGTATGTTTTAATGCACCTGTGCATATTTTGGCAGCTTCAAACTGTATGGATTCAATGAGATCAGAAAGACCGTGACCACAGTTGTCAAAGAGCACACAACCATATTCAAGAATTGGTTGAATCATAGTTAAATAGAATTTATTCAGAGCTTTGCGGGAAAGTTTATTTTTGAATCTACGCACAAGGGCAATTCGCTGGCTCTCTTTGGCGGTAATACGAGTAATGTGAGCATGCCAGGACAAATTGCTACTGAGAGTAATACCAAGATGAGTGTGTGAGTCTGCCCCAGGTATTTCCGAGTCTCCAAGACGAACAGGTGGATGGTGTGGTTTAACAAGTCTGGTTGATAATATGACAGAAAGAGACTTTAAAGCATCAAAGATAACACGCCACAATTTCCCCCAGTTATGTATAATGGAGAGATTAATGCTCAGATGATTAGAAGATTCGATGGGGTTGTTAACAACTTCAAGTAGACTGGTGTCGTCAGCAAAAAGTCTGACATCACATGTAATATTGTCAACCAGGTCATTAACATAGACCAGAAAGAGAAGTGGGCCCAAAATGGAACCCTGGGGCACACCAGCTTCGATAGGTAGCCATGATGAAGATTGGCCATGAATAATCACTTGTTGGAATCGGTTTGAGAGATAACTATCGATCCAGGCTACAGTATTATCAGAGATGCCGAGTTGTCCAAGTTTAAAGAGGAGACCAGGATGCCAAACCTTATCAAACGCCTTGGAAACATCTAGAAACACCATTCTGGCTTCTTTGGACTGTTTTAGGCCGTTGTAGATATTGTGAAGAATGTGCACAAGTTGATTGACAGTAGAGTCATTGGCCTTAAAGCCAGAATTTTGGGAAGTGGGTAGGTTATTTTGTGTCAAATATTCATAGAGTGCATTAAAGACCAGTCGTTCAAACACATTTAAAACATTACAGAGTAATGAAATAGGACGATAATTGTTTTTAATCTGTCTGTTGGCCTTTTAAAGACAGGACATATGTTAGATCTCTTCCAAGCATCGGGAAAAAGAGAAGCACTAAGAGAAAGTTAGAAGATTTTTGTAAGTGGTTTAAAGATTGAATCTGCTGTGTTCTTAAGTAGGATATTCCCTATATTATCTGGACCTGATGCAGAGGATAGTCTCAGGGAAGATAGAACTTTCTTAACACTCTCTTCATTAATAGTAATATTGCATAAACGAGCCTCAGTTCCGAAAGTGAAATCGGGTAGGGGTGGCGTATCAACATCAGGATGTGTTTTACACTGGCTGGCAAAGTATGAGGTAAAAATTTCACATTATTATATGATACATGATACGATATTATCGTCAATAATTGGGGGGTAAATCTTGGTGAATTTTGCATCCCAGGACAGACTTGGACAAGCTCCACCATTGTTTAGGATTGATGTCTTTTTCATTAAGTCGATGCTGCAGATTAGAAAAGTAAGAGAAAAACAGATTTCCTTATTATGGTTACAACCTTATTGCGATATTTTTTGTAGAATTGGTGCAATCTGTCAATCTTAAAGGGAAGGTCGTAATTATGGGGGCGAGGTTTGTTGGATGCTCTCTTAAATCGTTTCCATGCACGATTTCGACGTCGAATAAGTTTTTTGATGTCTGCAGTTATCCAAGGTTTGTCCTTGGGGCGAACGGTAGCTTCCTTAAAGGGAATAAAGTCCTTTGCAGTAGAGAGAAAGTGATTAGACCAGTATGATACGGCATCATCAATAAAATCAAAGACATCATGAGCAATGTTCCAATGGGCTGTAGAAAGGACAGCATTGAGGTCGGGGTGTTCAGCTGCTGGGTTATAAACTTGACATACTATACGTGTGTATAGCTATTTCAGCAAAACTATCCATTCATTCTTCGCACAAATGACACTACATGCACATAATGTATGCCAATAACACAAATTACGTTTGTATTATCCCACTTCTTGCTATCAAAACATTAAATTGTTTCAGTCACAACCATTTTCACTCCAACATGTCAACTTATTAAGACAATGCGCAACCATAGGTAAGATCACATACACTCAAGAGCAAGGTGGAATAGCACACCAAAATGCTATGCAAACAATACAGTTTCCAGTGTGTTTGGAGACAATTCCAGCATTCAGGGTTCTCAATTGCCTCCTTAGCTTGCGGCTGTTGGTTTTGATGACTAATTGGTCAGCAGAGATACCAACCAAAGTCAGTTCTGAACTGAGGCATTCTTTCACAGAAGGTAGACAATAAACTTGATAAATGTACCAACCAAGGTGTGATCTGTTAACCACAGAGACAGGGTGGGAACCAGAGCATAACAAAGGCATGTCTTATCACCAGTACTCACCAGTTTCCGTCTACTGTTTTTTTCCCCTCCAAAAGGTCGGTTCGAGATGGAGAATGTTTCGATCGTGGGTATTGGCTTATGTGAACAAATGCTCACACATGTATGTATGTATGTATGTATGTATGTATGTATTTATGTATGTATTTATGTATGTATGTATGTATGTATATATATATATATATATATATATATATATATATATATATATATATATATATATATATATATATATATATATATATATATGTATATATGAAATCAGAACTCAGGAACCATTTATTTGACTTAAATCAAAATAATAGTATTACATCTGTTCTATCACAGTAGATGAAAAGCAATTCAGTTCAAATAAACTTGCATCGAAACCAGTGACAGTAACAGGTTAATATAAGGAAGTCAGAATCCCCCCGCCACTAAGGATTTAAAATCCGCTAACGCGTTATTTTGTCAAAAATAACGCAGACCATGGCTATAAAAAACAATCATTGGAATTTCATGATAGGGCCTATTCAAGAAAACAGAGACTTACATACAAATTTAACCACCAGTACTGTAGACATAACAAATTGTGATAATACAAGTTTCTGAATTTTTACCAGTAAGAAATAATTTAATGTATGGGAAAAAACCAGAGCAGGAATGTGTATAATTTATCCTTTTAGTAATGTTCGCAGGCATTAAATTGATTAATGACGGAATGTATTGTATCGAATACAATACTAAGTGGTTTGCCGTGACGGAAAAGGCTAGCGAGGAATTACTCGATATTGGGTATGGGACGTATGGGTGACCGGAAATGAAGAAAGCAAATTATCGGAAAAATGAAGTGGCTGACTTTTACTATACCGGTAATAAAATTTTAGGGATTTCAGATGATATAAATGCTGGATTTTGAGTATCTTGTAACTTTTGAACAGAGGATCAGTATGTGCATTGGAATTGGAAGAAGTTATAAGGCAAATTACTTTTTTTTCTGTAATTTTTCTAAGCGGTCACAAGAATGACCCCATAAACCAGTAATTTAAATGAGGCAAAAAGAATAACATGTATAGAAGTAAGAAAGCTTGCATGGGTATTAATTTTTGTAGCCTCTTCAGCATACTAACAATACAAGAAAGTTTGTTGGCTATTTTGTTGATATGGGAATTCCAATTTCCGTTTTCATTAATTACAATCCCAGGAAGTAAAATTCTTCTGTTCTTTCAATTGGAATATCATCTATTTTGAATTTAAAATTTAGATCGATTTTGACGTTGAGGAAAATGAAAAATCATATGCCTAGTTTTATACCTTACAAAGATGATTGATTTGCTGTAAGCCAATTATGTACTTTTTAATTCAAGATTAATGTTTTCAGACAGGAAGACATTCTCAGAGGCGTGAGGGGCATTATAATGAAAAAGCATAGAGAATTAACCAGCGTTGTGTCATCAGCATAGAGAATGGTTATGAACTTTTTAGAAGCTAGTTGTATATCATTCATATAAATTATGAAAAGAAGGGTGCCGAAAATTGACCCTTAAGGAGCACCCATGGTAATAACTAAGAAGATTCGGAACATTCTCGGTCGAGTACACAAATTGCAGCCTATTTGTTAAATAACTTTTAAACCAATTTAGTGCACTTCCATGGATACTGTAATAACTAAGTTTAAAAAGTAACGTTTCATGATCTAGGCTATCGAACTCTTTCAACAAGTCAAGGTAAATGCTTATTGGAATTTCACCTGAATCAAGAATTTGGCACACCCAATCGATTAACTCAAGTGCGGCAGTTTGGGTGGATGTAACTGTCTATAACCATGCTGACTATTATAAAACAAATTATTTGCAAAGAAAAAATCATAAAGCTGATGACAATTATTTTCTCAAAAAACCTTTGAGAAAGCTGGGAGCAGAGAAATGGGCCTGTAATTATCCATGAGAGTGCTATGTCCTTTTTGTAAATGGGTAGTACCTTTGCTAATGTTGATTTCTCTGGGAAATACCTGTATTAGTTACGCAACGTTACTTCTCGACCACCATTGCCTAGACCTCCATGTCAGGAGTCAAAACACCTGACACAATTGAGTTGGCACTCGATTGTTCTGAAGACCTGGCAGTCCTGGTGGTACCACTGATCAGCTCCTGTGGAAGTGAGGGTGACTTCTGGTGCGCATGCACATCTGTTCTTCCTTCCTCCATGAGTGCTGTTTCTGGTCTGCTCTAAGAGTTGGGAGCTCCATTTCCTTTCATTCAGAGAAACTGTTTTAGTGCTGTGTGTAATACCTCTACTGCAGAATTTGTTTTCTAAGCTCTCCTAGTCTCTTCTGACCTTGCCTTGCTGCCTCCATTCTGAGCCAAGTATCGCTCAGCCCACAGGCTCTGGAGTTCTCGTAACTCCAGCAGGTACCCAGCATACCCCTGGGTTGGCGGTTGCTGTGGCTTCTGCTCTGAGCCTCAGGAAAGTCCCGCTAATTGGTCTTCCTGGGAGTAGCAGATGCGGGCTGTGGAGGTGGAAATGACAACTTCTGTCGAACTTGTCACTCCTCCAATGCAAGATGTAGTTATGGACATGCTTCTGTCACAAGCAGCCATCACATCTGCATTGGATGAACAGCTGTTCAATGAAGGTTTGGGGCCTCTGATTCCAATGCCTGGTGAAAAGTATTCAAACATCAGCACTGAGGATGAGGAGCTGTTGCTTTCAGATTTGTCTGTCAGTAGGCCCAGGTTAGCGACTAGCAGCCAGCACCCATACTGAGGTTGCTCTGCTTGGCAGAGCCATGTAGCATCTGTGGCATGTGCAGATCTGGCTTCTACCCCATGCATCATACTCCGGCACTGACTCCGGGCTTTGAGAAGGTCAAAGCTCTCATTGGAGCCCAGTGGGTGACCAAGCTGTTGTTGCTCAGCCGGAGGAGAGGAGAGGGGCAATTGCAATGTGCTGCCAAGACTTGTCCTTGGAAGATATGTGACATAGGTCTTTGATCCCTTTCTTGCCCTTTGTCGCCGAGTTTAATAACCAGCTGATGGCCAGGATTCATGGCATCCAGCTTCCTGTAGAGCTTTTGATGTCCAGCTATCTCAGACAAGGGTGAGTTCTCCCCTGGCATGACATCCAGGGGAAATGGTATTAAACCCCGGAGCAGATTTACTCAGTCACTTCCTGTGGATTTGGATGGGGAGGAGTATGATGCAAAGGAACTGAAGGGCATATCCACATCCTTGGACATCTTCAGGAGACTAGAGGAGGATGCTAGAGCATCTGTTCTCACATCATCCTACTCCAATGTCTCACTGCAGGGTAACCACAGATGCCCAACTTTGAAATTCCCTGACATTTCCCTGACTTCTCACTGACCAATTAAATTTTTTTCCTGACTCAAACGTATAAATTTTACTTGATTTAAAACAATTATACTTACACCCAAAGTTTGGCTTTAAACCACAAACCAATTTTAATGCTGTAAGTCACCTATGTCACCTGTGCAAAGTTGTGGTTGCTATGAGATGTAAAGGCTGGGGGTCTGGGGGCCACCGAGGCCCCCCAGAAGCTAAAGAGTTTTTTCTATTTGTGCAATTAATTCTTAGCTTAGGTCAAATTTCCTTGACTTTTTCCTCAAAATTCAAATTTCCCTGACCAAGATAAAAATTCCATGACTTTCCCCTGACCTTGGAAAAAATAGTTTTCACTGACCTGTGGCTATCCTGCACTGTCAGCTCCGAGGTCCCTCTTGGATGACCTCCAGGGTTCGACACAGATCTCAGAGGGGGTCTGGGACTGGCTTGGTAGGGCAGCCTCACTCAGGAATTTGTTGTCATGGGTGATCGACCATCAGATCAGGATGGCCTGCACTCAAGATGCAAACTTGCGTTTGATATGCAGGGATGCACATCTCTAGGGGCAGAAGTTGCCTGACTGAATCTACCACCAAGCGGGCATAGGGCCCCCTCTTCTCTGACATGCTGTTTGGGGTAGGGATGGTGGATGTCATTCGACAAGTGCAGGACCCTCTGGCCTGCTCTGGCAAATTGGCCAGGATAAAGGCTTTGACGGACTCCATTCAGTCGCTTTGCTCCCAGGCCACCACCGCCATAAGCATGGCACCCTGACCACACCCACTTGCCTCTGGCCTGAGCTATGCCTCAGGCATTGCAAGAACCTGGGAAGAGCAGGAAGCAATTTGGGAATGGCAAGAATCCAGAGAAGCCTCAGGGCTCCTGACTCTTGCTTTCCAGACCCCACTGTCTCAGGGTTGCCCTATCCCACCGCTTAAGATGTCTGAGCACCCAAGTGATGCCTTTTTACCTTTTGCTCACAGTGGGAGTCTATCACAGATTCATTCGTCTTGAATATCCTGAGACAGCTTTTTGCTGCCTTTTGGGGAAGACAAGCCTCCACTATGCCTTGAATCCAAGTGATTCCCATCCAAACACAAAGGAACCCAAAGCATTGGCATTCCTAAAAGTGGTTTTAGAGCTACAGAGCAAGAATGGTGGGGTATCCTGGGTCATCCAGGTTCTACAACCTATTTCTTCCTAGTCCTAAAGTAGGACAGAGGTTGGCATCCAGTTATAGACCTGCCATCTCTGAATGAGTACTTGGAGATTCCATCCTTCAGGATGGAGATCCCACAGTCAGTTGTGGTGGCCTGATGTTCTATGTTTTTGGAGTGGACAATGTTTTTGGACCTCAAGGATGCATTCTTCCACATACCCATCATGGACACTTGACAGAAGTATCTGCAGTTCACAGTCTCACGCCAAGTGTGCCAGTCCAGGTTGCTTCTGTTTGGCCTTGCCACAGCACCTCTGGTGTTTTATCCCAGTTCATGCAGGGAGTAGCCACACACCTTCACCAGAGTGCAGTGTGCATTAATGTGTACCAGGATGACTGTGCAATTCAGGTGCTATGGTGCCTGGATTCACTGCACCACACACAGACTGCTCTGGAACTTTCCAAATGCTGAGGCCTGATTGTGAATCTCCAGCCTAACACCAGAGTAGATCTTTGTCTTTCTCTGGTCTGGTTTGATCTGGCTGCCTTCATCTGTCATCCTTTGAAGGACAGGTGGGAGAGACTCGAGCTGATCCTTAAGGCGTTTCTGACTGATGAGGTCCACTGGGCCTGTCAAAGTGGCAAACCCTGATAATCACCCTGATCTCGATGGACCCTCAGGTCCTCCTGAGGGCCTACACCATTGTCTCTTGCAGCACGCTTTGTGGGACAGATGATGGAAGGACCATTTCTAGCAATCACAGGTGCCAGTACTCCCAAAGAACCACCGACACCTCATCTGGTGGACCATATGGGATAATATCATGTGGACCCACCACTACATCTACCAGCATGGCCCAAACTTCTGGTGCAACTGCAGATAGTGTGTTCCACAGGAACCCTCAAGCGCTCAACCTCCATGTGTGGTGGTGGTTGTTGCACAGCTTATCCTGTGACAGAGGTTTCTCAGAATCAGTCAGAGATAGAATTGCCAGAGGGGGCATCAAGACTCTTCTCTAGTGGTATACTTGGCTTGATAGTAGGTGTTTTTTGACTGGTGCACTGGTCCAAGAATCCCTCCATGGTCTCTGTGTATCACAGACTTCTTGCTGTACCAGTGGGAGGTCTTGACAAGAGCTTGAGAACCATGGAGGGGCTTCAGTCCACCATCTCCTCAACCGTAGCAAATATCTTAGACATTTGCATGCGGATTGATTCTTATCTGTCAGTGCTTGTAGCCTCCTTCTACATGAATTCACCAGCTGATAGGCAGGTCCTACCATGGTGGGACCTCCCAGTGGTCTTAGTCTTGCTGAAGAGGTGGCCTTTTGAGTACCTAGAGGATCCCCACAGGGTGGAACTCAAGTACTGGATGTGGAAAACTTGTTTTCTCTTAGCACTTCCTTCTGGAGCTAAAGAAGCGAGATGCAGGCTCTGGTGCATGACGGAATCCAATGGTCACCTGACCACTCCCAGGTAACCCTGACACCTCACTTGGGCTTCTTTGCAAAGAACCAAGTGTCTTGAGATCCATTAATGGCCTTCAGGGGTTTTACCATTCATGCCATGGATAGGGATCTATCTGCTAAGGTAAGAGCCCTGTGCTTGGTGTTAGCTGAGATCTCTGCATTTGTATCTGTCCCACATAGATGGTGCCAGGGATAAGAGGTCTGTCCTCTTTTTGCCCCTGGGTAAGTCCTGACAGGAGCAGGTCTGCCAAAATACAATCTCATCATGGAATAAGCAGACCATCCTGAAGGCCTATGAGAATTCTTTGGAAAGCCCCATTGGCCCTGAAGCAGGTCTCAGAGAGAGAGAGAGAGAGAGAGAGAGAGAGAGAGAGAGAGAGAGAGAGAGAGAGAGAGAGAGAGAGAGAGAAGAGAGAGAGAGAGAGAGAGAGAGAGAGAGAGAGAGAGAGAGAGAGAGAGAGAGAGAGAGAGAGAGAGAGAGAGAGAGAGAGATGCAATCCTTTAATGCATCCAGCCAAGCCCTAAGGAATGTTGCTGTTGTCAATATCCTCCAGGCTTGCTGCCAGCAATCTTCTATGACTTTTGCCAAGTACCACCTGCACAGTTTGATCATGCTCTCCTAACACTTTATGCCTTTTCCGACGTAGAAGGCTTCTTTGCAATGATTCCTGATACTTGTCTGTCAGACTCCTCTTGTCCCATAAGGGCAGCTACTGTGTTCCAGTTTATGGCTTCCTCAGTGTTTAGACTCGGTTGCAGTCTATAGAGCAGCATACCTAAGGTTGGCCTAGATCTTGTTCCTGTGTTCTGCTAGGCTGAGAGCCAGTGGACCTGCTTCAACCAGACACTGCCTTATGGAATTATATGACTGCCCCCCACACCCCCCACACCCCCACACCCCCACATGCGTGCCATGTTTTCCATGATTCACTGGCGTTGCTAGATCTCAAGGGCCCAAACAGTGGAAAAAGACAGAAGCTCCCTTCTGGCAGACTGCTCTGAAGTTGGCAGGTGGCATCCTGGAGAGGCTCATTGGCGGTCCCATGCTGGTCAGTAAGGAGTGTTTTAAGGCTTAAACCAGGATTCTGCTGTTGGCGGCCTCATGCCCACAAATCTCTGAGGTTTTCCTAACAGACGTCACCTCTTACTGGAACCAATAGTCCCACCAGGCTGTAGGTCTTGGTAATTGTTGGTCTGTTTGCATGTTTTCTTACTCCCTCCTACCAATGCATTTGTATATTGCCAATGGTGGTTGACAGGTAACGTTACGTAAGTAATAAGTGAAATTTTAGTGATTTTGGTATGAGTAAGTATACCTACCTCTCGACCACCAGAGAAGCCCATCCAAAGAATAAGGGGTGCATGTGCACTGGAACCCCCCCCCCCCGTGCTTCCACACGAACCAAGTGGTGGCGCCACCGGGACCACCAGGTTTTTAGAACAATTGTGTCCAAACTCAACAGAGGAGTTTGGCCCCCCAGATGGCCGCAGTTGACGGTGTTCACTTGCATAACTTTGGCTATTTGCCAATCAAAAACTTCAAAAGGATTTGTTGTTATGTAAATAAGTAAAACTATGTAAATGATCACCCTCACGTGCTGCCCTCTGGGATCCTAAAGGGGTTTATTGTGTCGCGCGTTGTGGTCCAGACACGGATGTCTAGACAATAGTGGTCGAGAGGTAAGTTAACTAATACCGAAATTACTTCACTTGTTTCACTTGTTTAAAGACTGATCAATGATCAATGCCAGAGGCTTACAAATAAAGTAACTGGCACCTTTAAAAGTTTGATAGAAAGCTCGTCATGGCCACAGGTTGTTTTTGATTTGAGTTTTTTAAACGCAACTCGGATGTCAGTTTCTAAAGCATCTGAGAAAAAAATTATTACTTCGATTCTTCAAGTAAGAAGTAAAGTGTGGTATATTAGCAGTATTAAAATTATTGGCTAAATTAGGGCATATTACAGTGAAGAACATGTTAAAGCGTTGGCCAAGTTCATTTATTATATAAAGTAACGCAAGAGGAATTTGAATAGGCTATGCCTGTTTTCCAATTGCCTTAATAAAATAAGTTTAAACCAAAGTAACGCCATCCCATTTGAAAAATGATAGGAAATCCTTTTTCTTCTTATTTAAATTAGGAATTAATCCAATAGTATCCCAAGTCTTTTTGATGTCATACTAAAATTCATCAAATTTTTTGTGATAATATTCTTGGTTACATTGGTAAAAAGATTTCCGGAAAATTTGATTATATGTTTTAAAATTCTGTTTTATGATTTGGTATTCAGGATTTGCTTGATTTGTACATTTTAAATTTGAAAGTTTCTACATATATCATCCCTGAACGTAACGATTTCAAGATATATTGGGTCACTCAAGGAGATAACTTGTGTTTATATTTGTTCATTCTCACATTTTGAAAGGCAGCTGTGCCTCTTTACTTTCTGAATAATACGTGAGAAATTACCGTGTTGGTAACGTAACTTTAGGTGAAAAAATATTTAACATTAAATCCAGGAAATCTGAATAACTGTCTCTGGTATTTTTATTCAGCATAGCGATATTTAAATCGCCTGCAATGAGCTTGTCAGAATTTTATTTTTTTCTAATTTGTGACAACAGGAATTAGGTCATTAAAAATATTCAATATCTTCATTCCTATCTGTCTGTCTGTCTGTCTGTCTGTATGTATGTATGTATGTATGTACGTACATAGAGTGAGAGATAGATAGCTAGAGAGAGAGAGAGAGAGAGAGAGAGAGAGAGAGAGAGAGAGAGAGAGAGAGAGAGAGAGAGAGAGAGAGAGAGAGAGAGAGAGAGGTTTGTATTTCACTACAGGTTGGTACCAGTCATTCTAAACTTTATACATTAACAAACACATTTTGAGGCCTTCAAACTCCGGATTCAAGTTCAGATTCAGGATGACAAGTTAAAAATTGAAATAATGGATAGTCTAGGGTGCGTCCGCTGCAGTAATGCCCTGGCTATTACTTGACGCGGACGCACCCTAGCTTATCCATTATTCCTCAACTCTATCATGGGCAGCGGGCAACAGCCAATCAGATGGCTGCATTTTAATCTTTGCCCATTGTTGGTTTCAGCGGTAACCACGGCTATATCTAGCAATTTATCATAAACTTTTTGCTTTGTTTTGTTTTGTCTTTGTTTTGTGTTGTAGTATAAGGGTGACTAACATTTATCTATCCAAAAGAAACAATGGTTTTCTTTTTCCATGTATTCAACTGGAAGCAAAGAGTTTTGGGTTTTAAATTTTTCGAGATAGTCTGGACCGCGTTGGTTACATACATGCAGCGCCATCTATTGACGGAATTGCAAACTTCCATTTTAAACTTTGTCCGTAACTGTTGACCTACCGTTTCCACTATTTGGCGTTTCCTAATTGATTCCCAATGTGATGTTAAAGGTGAAGACAGTGTTTATTCACAGTCCAACAGTGTGTGTGTGTGTGTGTGTGTGTGTTGCTCCAAGGTTGGTAGAATCAATGACAATGGAAGTCTTTGCTTGCTTTAACTTACAAACAATTAAATTCAGAGCGGTAATTTGGTAGTAGGCCTACGCTTTGTGATTGCAATGAATTCGAAGTGCCACGTTACTAAAAAATCCGATGGGTGGCTGGTAGACCTGTGTAGGCCTACTATGCGAAAAGCGCTGCATTGGGGATAATTATTAGAGTTAGATTAAGTCTAGTCATGACAGAATAGACTTGAATACTCCCCATTCAGTGATCGTGTGGATTCCATAACCTCCGCCGGATATCATCACCTCGGTGCTACATGATGTCCGACATCAGTCATAGAAGTTGAACAGTGGAGGGCTATTTTAAAGCAAAATTTCACACTTGATACTGCGTTATCATTGATTAATAGTTTTGTTTTCAGGATAATTAATCATTCAAAATCACTCACTGGAAGTTCGTTGAATCCATGAATGTGCAACTTTATATATACCAGCTCACGCCCCCGGTTACTCGTTGACTAAAACTGCGTAAGATTTTGCATTAATAATTAATTACCAATGGGTGAAAACCAAATTTTACTCGTCAATTATATTGATACTCATCTGGCTAAAATCAATTGATCCAAAGCAGAGATCTCCCCGCTCAAATGTAATTTACGGGCTTTCAACAATCATTCTGATATAAATGATAAACTTTAATGTCCTGGAATGAATAAATCTGGACAGAGAAAATGTAGCAAGCGCATACAAGCCAGTGCATTGACGGCTAATACCCGGATACCCGATTTTCGAGTATTGCAATACCCGCGGGTACCCGACGTGTATTGCCTTTCGCAACTCCTGCAAGTGGACAGTCATATAGTTACCAAAAAGTAATCATACGCAAAGAACAAAGTTGACCTAATTTGTAAATATACGCTGTTTAGGGATAATGTTTTGTGCAACTCAGAAAGCAAGGTTTATGCCTTATTTGACGACACTAATAAAGGAGTTCTTTAACCATCAAAATTAAACACTGAAATTCTCTTTGTGGTGAACTGTTAGTCTGAAATTTATTAGACCATCCAGCAATATGTATTTTTGTTTGTTACAATGCAAAAATAATTCAGATCATTCAATGTAAACGTTTCGCTAAGTTCTAGTTACAAAGATCGTGAAATGTGTACAGTAAAACCTCTCTAACCGAACACCTCTCTATACTGAACACCATTTCTCAGTGTCCCAAATATATACTTCCAATGTAAGCAACCCTTCCTACACCGAACACCCACTATACCGAACACTTTTTTCCGGTCACAAGTGGGTTCGGTATAGGGAGATTTTATGGGTTTTTTTTTATTATTCAGGGTCTGATTTGGCTTCGTTCTTGAGGCACTGAAATACAGATTTCAGCACAATTTGGGTCCGTATTTTCTGTCATACTATGGGCGGTGTTACTAGCATCATACTGATTCGAGATGTTTACTTATCTCTAACTTTCCTTGCCTTGAAGGCAACAACAGACCTACCAGCTTTCACCTTTTGAGATCCATGCGGTCGAAACGCTGTTGGTTCAGGACGGATTGTAGTCTGGCCAGGAGTGGTTCTGCGCAAGGCAAGAATGTATTGGAGGGTTCTCTTGGTCTTTCACAGCACATTGTGTCACGGTCATTAGGAGCCTACCTGTTCAATTTGTTATCAAAGAAACGTTTACAAGGTATCTTACATATAAAATACTGTCTGCTGTGAACCTATAAATATGTACCTAGGCCCATATCCTGTGACCCCCCCCCCCCCCCCCCAGTCTTCCTGTATGCCAGGAGTAAAAAAATATACTTGAAATTGGTCAGAGGACAAATATCACCGAACTTTATTTAGAATGTTACTGATATTTCCATTTTGCGCATTCACCGCCCCCCCCCCCCCTCCATTACATGCGCCATGCACAGATGACAATAATGTATAAAAAGCCTATCAGTGGCTACTACACCATATCTTAGTTCAATGTCTTGGCCCACACATTACCGACAATTCAGCTGAGCTGTGGCCATATCGACCTTGCTTTATCTTAATTATCGTCGGTTTTGAGCAGCTTGGCGATGTGCCGAGCTGAGATTGTTGTCTTAGGTGCCGCTTCCTGTGATGGTGCAGCACATTTGTAACACGTTTGGTGTCTGAATACTAGTAACATGTCGTAATTATGAGAAACAAGATAATGTTTGGTATGCCGAGGCTGTTACGAGGCACTCAAGTGAACAAGAAATATAAAAAGGTATGCTATTCCTAAGTCATAAACTTGACAACAAAAACTAATGTTCTTGTCTCTGCTAAGCCAAGAAAGAATTACTTTCGCACACAGTACGCCGATAACGCATTATCAACGTTGAGAAATTCGGTTTGACAACCGCAGGGATCTCTGAGACGTGACAAGCGAATGAAAAAAAATCAAAACAAAAAAAAAAACAAAAAAACAAAAGCAAAACAAAAAACAAAAAAACAAAACAAAAAAAAAAACAAAAAACAAAAACAAAAACAGAAACAAAAAAACAAAAAACAAAAAAAAAAACAAAAAACAAAAACAAAAAAACAAACAAACAAGCAAACAAACAAACAAACAAAACAAAAAACAAAACAAAAAACAAAAACAAAACTCTGCGATTATGGTATCTTCTTACTGACTTTCTGAATGTCCAAGTGCAACTCACTGTAATTTTGTTGTGCTACCTAAAGTCACTGATAAACACAATATATTTGTTAGCCTTAGGGCAGTCCTTGTGTCCGGTTATGTTGTCCAAGTGCAACTCACTGTGATTTTGTTGTGCTATCTAAAGTCACTGACAAACACAATCTATTTGTTAGCCTTGGGGCAGTCCTTCTCTCCAGTTGTTTGGTAAAAATTAAATGTGATCGTACCATATGGACGCGTCACAGCCGCATAGTTCACAGGGCAAACAGACGGTAGGCCAAGAGGCTTTGGTTCCAGTGTTCACAGTTAATATCGATAACCACCTGAGGGCGCTGCATTCCCTAAAACCCCGACAGTACGTAAGGGATCCCTACGGTAAACTGCAAATCAGATTTTCTGCTTGCAGGAAAGCAGCCATGAATGACGTCACGAAGAGGCGATAGACAAACGTTAGAGCTATTTTGGGAAGGCGATAATTTCTCCATCATGAGGTGGCGCTTCATGTACTTTACTTCTGGAACCAAGGCCTTCCCTCCCGGCCAATTCTCTGTTCGCCCTGTAATTCTACGAACTCGGCGCTTGCAGCGCATCCGTATTGCATGATCATATTCAATTTTCACCACGATTTTGAGACATTACGACCTGCGGAAAGGACTTCTCCAAGGATACCTATTAGTGTGCAAGAGACATTTATTAATATGTAAGAATTTGATAGAAATAATGTATAATGTTGTGAGCATTTATCTCGATTTTGTGTTGTTACGGTTACATGAACAATTGTAACAACAATATGAAATATACCACATTTACAATTACACTAACTTTCCAGTATTGTCGGAAAAGAGTGGCAGCACGTTTCGTGCAGCAAGAGCAGCACAACATTAATGCAATTTTACCCCCAAATAACTAATAAATTAATCCGATTCATTTACATCTTGAACAGCAACCAGGGGTGGCTTCGTCTGCTCACGTTTCGTGGCTAACGGTTGCTATCGGGAGAAAATCCAGAATAATTTCTTTCCTAGCTATTGCAGCTGACCGACATGTAAGGATTTGTAGTTGTTAAAAATCAATATCAAGAGGTGATAAAATTGTCCTCCACTTTTAGATTTTTCAGGATGGAACATAGAGCGATTAATAGCCTAATGCGTTTTGACGATGAACAAATTTTGAAAATGTTATATTCTACTGGTGTTGAAACATTGGAAATAGGAAGGAAACATCAAAGTTCCCATTTGGGCCACCCTTGATCCACAGGTTCAATTTGTCGGTCTCCCATGTTAAATTCTAACCATCAAAAGCCCTGGGGATGACAAATCAAATTCTTCGACAAAGGCTGGAGGTCCACAACTTCAGTTTAAAATTCCATGTGGCAAGTATGCCATCTTTGTAACTGGGACACGTGCATAAAAAATCAGCAAGAAAATTGTGCTATATTGTTTTCAGTGGGCCTAGCAAGAAATTAATTTTCTGCTCAGATTTACGTGGGCCTGAAGAGAATCTACAGTATTTATTGCAATCCAGTAAACAAGGATGGATTCTCTTTTTGTGTTTGTGGCCTTAATATAATTGATGATGTAAAATGGCGTCCAACGGATGTGTGTGTGTGTGTGTGTGTGTGTGTGTGTGTGTGTGTGTGTGTGTTCGAGTGATTAAACTAGAGGGCTGTGCGAACAGTCCGTGCTCAGCTGACCTAAGCTTGTTCACAAAATCAAAGTTGCAACTGAATAGGCCTGTGTTGAGCCTTAGCTGAGTGCATATGACATTTAGAAGTATTTCCAAGAGTTCCCTAAAGACAAATTCATTAAGAATATACATTTTACTGCAGCAAGAGAAATTTGGAATATTAAAGAGAACTTTAAAAGAACATTGCTACTTGGTCCACAACAGTGCACCTAGTGAACAACTTTGTTTGACCCTTTCACAACGAACATCTTCACCAAGTTTGTGACAGTTGTGGAGAAGAAGTCGAAAATAGCAAAACACACAACTCTCCCCCCCCGCCATAAAATTAGACGGCTATGTGAACAGCTCGTGTTCAGGTGACCCAAGCTTGTTCACAAAATCAAAGTTGCGACTGCATAGACTTGTGATGAGTTTTAGCTGAGTGCATATGACATCCACCAAGTTTCAGCTTAATTTGAGTGACGGTTCAGGAGAAGTCGAAAATAGCGAAAACACACAAAAACTAATAAAAGATAGAAAAAACTGCAGCGCTACCTGGTGAACAAATTAAGAACTCAGAGTCCCTAGGATGGTTCCTGTATGATATCAAAGCAATCGGGTGAGCGGTTTCTGAGAAGAAAGTTTAAGATTTGCTCCCCCCCCCCAACAAAAAAGTCATAAAAAAATCCAAAAATCACTGGAGCATGACCATTTAAATAAATTGGCAGAGACTCACTCAAGTTAAATTCCTGCCAAGTTTGAAGTCAATCTGGCGGACAGTTCCA
This sequence comes from Hermodice carunculata, assembly GCA_964020975.1. Taxonomy (NCBI): domain Eukaryota; kingdom Metazoa; phylum Annelida; class Polychaeta; order Eunicida; family Amphinomidae; genus Hermodice; species Hermodice carunculata. The sequence goes on along the minus strand of OZ026616.1, from coordinate 17,225,839 downwards.
GAGTAGAAGTTGAAAATGTGAATTAGCATTAGAATGCCCATTGACTTACATAGTAATCAACAGGAAAGGTGTATTTAGTTCCCGAATTGAAAAAAAAAATTAAAATCAGGAATCCATAGCAGTGCCACCTAGTGAACAACTTTGTTTGACCCTTTTATAAGGAACATATCCACCAAGTTTCAGCTAAATCTGAGAAACGGTTCTGGAGAAGTAGTCGAAAATTAAAAAAAAAAAAAACCCACATAAAATCATTAAAAAAATAGAAAAAATTGCAGCACCACCTGGTAAACAAATTAAGAACTAGGAGTGGTCCTGTGTGATATCAAAGCAATTGGGTGAGCGGTTTCGGAGAAGAATTTTTAAGATTTGGCAAAACAAACAAACAAACAAACAAACAATTCATAAAAAAAATCTAAAAATCACTGGAGCATGACCATTTGAATCAACTCGGTACAGACTGTCCCAAGGTATATTGGTATCAAGTTTGAAGTGGATCTGGCTACCGGTTTTGGACAAGTCGAAAATGTGAATTGTGAACGGACGACGGACGACTGAGCCTCCTAAAAGCTCATCCTGACCAGCAAGTCAGCTGAGCTAATATGGAATCAAAAAACAAAAAACAAAAAACAAAAAACAAAAAAACAAAAAACAAGAAAACTGGCTACAGCCTACTTTGAATATATCCACACTTCATAGCCAGCAAACTAACGAAGAGACATGGTTTCATCAGGCCTTCCCAGAAAATGTGAGAATTCGTACAAAATTCAAAGATTGCCACTGGTAAAACATTTTCAGATACTATACAATGTAAAAAGACCCTGGACAACTGTCAGTGTTTTAAGGCAACTACAAATACCTGTTTGTGCATTTATAATTTTATTCCCGATGTGTTTGACGCCTCCCAGCGCTCATGTTTATAACTGTTTTCACAAAGCACTTCCGAATTTAAGAGCTTGCTTCAACTTGTCCACGGTAGAGATGGTGGTGCGATATGAAGTTTCATCCGATTTACCGGATGTTATGACAGCCATTTATACGATATTCGATATGAGGCATGGAAGGTGGCAACTGTATGGCAGGGATTCTTAAAGACAAGACGGTACACTCTCCAGATAATTCCACTTTTCACGTGGTATGTTCATTTGGTAAGTAATTTTTCAGAAAACTGAGTGTTATGTCATATCCTTACAACTTAAAACATACTGATTGGCCAAGCCTCCCAACGGGAAAATATACAAGAAGACCCAGAGGAAACCTCATTTCACCCACCCACCCGTTAACGTCGAACCAACAGTTAATTCAAATTATTTCCACGTCATTTGCATAGATTACACAAATACGTGGAACTGCTTTTAAAGGTTTACACCAGGTTTCTTGTCAAAGCACCATTGCATCATACCACTTAAAATTTGGAGAGTATTAGTCTGCTTTCTTACCGTCAAAATAGGAAATTTATGTTTCATTCTTTTCTTTTTGGACGTCTACACTGGCGATGAGCAAAGACGGCTGAGCACGCAAACTTGCAAGAAATCATATAGCTTGCTAGTTCTTTTTTTTTTTTTTTTTTGGTCATCAGCTCAGCCGTCAGCGGGTCATGAACAATCTCCACATAAAACAAACGAACAAAGTGCCATCTGTGTTGCTGGCTGCTAAGTCCAACCAATTTGGCATTTGTACTAAAAAACGAATAGGTATATACAGCTTATATGTGGAGGCAATGTCAAATGTAATAAATATTCGATATAAATTGAGCATACGTGGAAAAAGTTAGAACTATGGGTCATGTAAACGTAATCTCCATGACATATAATGGACTTGCTTGTCCATTATTCAGGAAAGATCCAAAATCGACTTTACAGATGAGTCGTGAACTCATGCCGGTTCAACTTACCCAACCAGTCCGCTGAGAAATTGCGTATCAGATCTCACTGCTAATTCATAACATTCTTAATTAAATAAAGACAGGACCGCTTTCATCAATCAAAGCTACGGAAATATGCACATATATTCGAGAGCCTTAACTCTGCAAGATTTTTAAAATAAACTTTGGGCAGTTTTTCTTTAACTGAGGGCACACATATGTCCAATATGCTGATGTATCTGAAAGATAATAGATGGAGATTAAGAAAAGATAATAATGCATTGCAAGTCAGTGCACATCGCGGGGTGGGGGTGGGGGGAATGTAGTTCATTTTAATCATCTAAAGCCTTTGTCATACTGAGTGTCCTGGGAAATCTGATTACAAATGGACGATGTATGTGCAGACAGATGACGAAGGATTACCAAGTACAAAGTGGTCACTGACCATACTAGTGCGGTAACGTGTTCTCAAGCAGGGACAACAGGGAAAGGAAAATGGGTTTTGACTTTGTCAAATACATCATGAGGAAATAAAAAAGTAAACAACAAAAAACCAATAAACAAACAAAACAAAACCAAACCAAACCAAGACCAAACAAACAAAAATTAGCCCCAAAACAGAGACAAGAAAACGCCAATACGTCAGTCAATAAACAAATTAAATTAATCAATCAAATGAATAAATAAATAAATTAATTAATTAATAAATAAATAAATAAATAAATAAATAAATAAATAAATGAATGAATGAATGAATGAATAAATAAATAAATAAATAAATAAATAGATAAGTAAATAAATAAATAAATAAATAAACACTTCACACCTTTGTCTTTGATGGGAGGTACCATATAGACCTGACTTTCAACTCAAAGAATAAAGGACAAAACCGAAATACATGTCCAGCTGTATACTTCAGGCGACTTTTGATTGCCATCTATACATATTATTTTGAATTGTCAGAAAAAAGTAAAAAACAAACTGCTGTAACCTTTGTTAGATGTTAAGTGATAACAAATACAGTATATCTGTCAGATGCATCTGACGCCTGTGCAAAAGATGGTTGGTGTTACATCAAGCATCTTAATGTGAAACAGACGTCACAGCACAAACGAAAGGTGGTCCCAATTTTGTAGCCGTTTATTATACACCCGTCGATTTTCTGTATCGGACAGTGTGATTTACTTACAAGTTATCACTGTGATTTGATTTCAATTGGCATAAGTTGGTCTCCTTATGAATATGCCCATCTTTCAAAACCGAGATAATGTACGTCATGGTACTAAAACACACTACATCACAGCAAGGGTTGTCATAAGTGGCTGTAAAATTGACCAAAGTAGTTCATGTGTGATTCCCTTTTCATTCCAGAGGTTGGCTCTGCCCTTTTGGAAACGGTGACCTGGCGGATCAACATTTTTTTCTCAACCACGAGACTAGACAATCAATTTTGCTTAATAGCACGCATAGCTGGCAGTTATGTTCAATCACATCAGCAGAGGTCGTGGATATTACAGGCAAAAAAAAAAAAAGCTCTCTGTTAAAAATGTAGACGGACAATTGATACGAAGCAGCAGCCTCAAAAACTTACTGTTTATCCAAGTTACCGTTGTTTTTTTAGATTCTTTCAATATATGGTTAAATCATAAGATACACTCAAATACTTGGTTTGTACGACTGATTTGCAGTTGCATATTCATGTCTGAACTGTGACGTGTGAGTTGTCACTATTCTTTGGGGGCCTTTGCCTTTGGAGTTGCGATAATCTTTTCCAGATCCTTCATGGCGATGTAATCTTTGATCATTTGCGGCACTGGAAGCTTCTCTATCTTCACCAAGAGACTTAGACCCAGTCGATGGCGAATAATATTGCGACACATATGTTGCAGGCTGGCCGGAGATTTGACCAGCAGAGCCAGCCACATAAACAACTCGTCATCATCTACAAAATATAACAAGCTACCGTCTTTCAGCAGATCACGGAGGAAGGCCAGGTTTGATCCACAGGAAACAAGAAGTCTAAGCATAGCCATATCTTTCTTCACAATGGCGACCTGCAACGGTCTGGTTTGAGACAATTTTTGGGAATTCAAGTTTGCATTTCCAAGGATCATGGTGACAGCACCTGCCATGTTGTTCTCTAATATGCAGGTAACCAAGGGCGAGTGCTTCTTGGTCCCGTAAAGATCAGGGTCGGCGCCAACATCCAAAAGATATCTCGCCACGTCATAATGCTTATGGGTGACCGCGAGAAATAAAGGCGTCACAGCATCAAAGTAGACTTTATTTAAGGCACATCCTGATTGAAGAAGAATTTTGACTGCTTCCAAGTGGCCCTCAATACAGGCGAACATGATGGGCGTTCTTCCATCTGTAGCGGGTGTGTCGGGATCCACGCCAGCGGCCAGAAGTACCGGCAGGACCTCTGCGACACCGTAAGCAGCAGCATGGTGTATAGCACTGCGTCCATCTTTGTGGGTTTTTTGAATATCACATTTCGCTGCAATAAGAGCCAAGGCCGCATCTGGATGACCATGGGCCATTGCTAGCAACAGTGGTGTAGCACCATTGTTGTCTTCAGTGTTCACGTCTGCACCTTTCTCAATCAACAGATTTGTGCTCTCAAGATCAGACACTGCCCAGTGTATGGCGGTTCGTCCCATATATCCTATGTGATTGATGTCAAAGTCTTGCCCAGACTCCAACAGAATGTTCAAAATAGGAGCATTTTTGTTGTGTGTTGCCGCCAAAAGGATAGCATTATTGTTTCTTGCATCCAATTCTTGTATTTTTGCACCTGCTTTAAGGAGTCTTTTCACGCATTCATCCTTTTCCTTCGTGATGGCCAGATGCAATGCTGTCATTCCATCCTCTGTTTCTTTGTGGTTAATGTCAGAGATGGGTATGAGAAGATCGACCATATCTGCATGGCCGTGCCATGCCGCTAGAATAAGTGCAGTGTCCTCAGACACATCTTTCCATTTTGGATCCGCTCCTTTTCCCAATAAACATTGGGCAACATCAATGTATCCCTTCTGTGCAGCCCACAGGAGCGCTGTCCTTTTATTACTGTCTACTCTATTGACTAAAGCATCTTTTCCTAGGAGATCGGCAGTTATTTTTTCACACCCTCTGAGGGTTGCCTGAATCAGAGAAGAACTTGAGCTCTCGTCTCCATCAGGGAGAGCTCCAATTGACAATGCCTTAAACACGCACTCTTCAAGACCATTTTGGACCAAAAACACTAAGGCAGTGTTACCATTCTTTCCAACAACATTTACATTTATCTCAGGGGCATTTAAGAGCAAATCGACAACAAATGCGTGTTTGTTTGATGCAGCCAGAATCAGTGCAGTGTTTCCTTCCTCATCCTGGATGTTAAGGTCTGCTTTTTCAGCAATGAGGAATTTCACAGTTTCAGAAATATCATTCACGCATGACCAGTGCAAAGCAGTTCTTTTGCCAGATCCTTGCCAATTAATATCTGCTCCACCCTTGAGTAACTCCTCAATAAGGTTGTTGTGTCTGCCTCTCGCAGCAAGAGTGAGGGGGGTGTCACCTGCTTCGTCCACTAAATTTGGATCAGCGTTCTTGTCCAGAAGTATTCTTGACAGATCGATGTAACCATAGAAAGCAACCCAATGAAGAATCGTTCGCCCTTTCGACCCTTTCACGTTAACATCAACGCTGCTCTTTAAAAGGATCCTTAAAGTGGAGAACTGCGGCTGACTGGCCGCCAGTGTCAAGGCTGTATCATTGCTCTCATCCTGAAGCTCCAGGGAGCTGCCAGCATCGATAAGTAATGAGGCACTTTCTCTGCCACCGGCTTTGGCAACCCAGTGTAACGCTGTTCTGCCTTTTTCCCCTGGCACATTGACCTCGCAAGCGTTTGTCTCAAGCAAAGCCCTTACAACACTAAAATGCCCATCTATGGCAGCGAGAACTAAAGGTGTGTTCTTCTTTACATCTAAAATGTTCAATTTAGCTCCCTTTGATATAAGCGATTTGGCAATTCTTCCCATTCCATGTTTTGCTGCCCAATGAAGCGCAGACCTTTTTCCAATACCAACTATATTAATATTGGCCCCAAGTTCCACCAAATGTATAATGACCATATGAAACATATATCTTGTTGCCAGGACCAGTGCAGAGTTTCCGTGGGCGTCCCTTGCATCCAAATCAGCTCCAGCTTTGACCAGAGGCAGAATTGCTTCAGCACAACCGGAAGAGGCTGCTAAATGAAGGGCTGTTTCTTGCCACTTATTTCTGTGGTTGACATTACTGCCTCGTTTTATCAAAAGTTCAACACAGTCTGCATGTTCATTGGCTGCCGCCGCCAGGAGCGCTGTGTTCCCATTGGTATTTTTTACATCTGGATTTGCCTTGTACTGGAGCAGGAGTGTCAAGATATCAGCAGCACCACTTTCAGCTGCTCTGTGCAGAGATGTGTTGTCTTCAAATCCCTTGTGGTTCACATTACATCTGGCATCCAGCAAGGCCTTAACTATATCAATTACTCCTGAAAGTACTGCAGCAATCAACGGAGTGTCTCCATCTACATCTCTGTGCTCAGTGTTGGCACCTGCATCAAGGAGAATGCGCACTACATCTGCTCTTTCACTGTTTATAGCGATGTGCAACGGCGTGGGAATATCTGTGTCTTCGCAGTGACCCACCTCCCAGTTGACGTCATATCCGGCATTTAACAGCACTTTCACAACTTGTGCCTCTCCACAATTGACAGCCCCAACCATCAAAGACTCGCCATAGTCGTTTAGGCAATGTACATCACCACCAGCCGAAATTAACAGTTCAACACAATCTGGTTTGGCAGCCCACACTGCCTGCTGGAGGTAATGGTTAAGGGCCTTTGTGCTCTGCTTTGTGGTTTTCAAAGCGTGCTGAAGTAGATGCACGTTTCCCTCGGTGACGACATCATCAAGCCTAGAGAAAGAGAGGAAGAGGAATGAATGAACACATTTGCCAGTTACACCTGAATTACTGAACAAACTCAAACCAGGAATTGACAGGTACCATGTTGTGTTCCTTTGTTCAAATTTTCTCGCTTCGTTTTTAGGAGTACCATTGTCAACTTAATGTTAAAGTCAAGTAACACACATGTCCATGAAAATTAAATCTGCCAATACAGTATTTTAAAATGAGATAAGTATACATTGTAATAATAAGCACACGTCTGTTTGGATTTTCGTGTGATGACACAACAAAAGTGACACAATTGGCTGTTGTGGGAAAGTGTGCCAGGGGAATAAGTCAGCTGCGCTGCTCTTGTATTGACACAATTGGTTGCTGCAGGAAAGTGTGCCAGGAAATAAGTGAGCTGCGCTGCTCTTTTATTGTCTCAGCACACTTTACGTTTTACACCTAATATTCCGAACGTTACTTGCAAAAACAACAATTAAAAAAAAGCAGATGTCGTACTTGCAATGGTTTACCACTTTAGGGATGTCTCAATAGATTGCCTACTCCCTATTGTTATCTAAATATTTTGATGACTTGAGCTTATATCGAATCGTATCATGCTGAACGCTACATGTACCAAACAGTG